>PNEQ01067461.1:0-31426 GCA_003012365.1 Medauroidea extradentata | reverse complement strand
ATTATATTTACTGGTTTTCAAGTTTTGTATGAAGTAAAATTATGCAAATTTTGACTTTGAAGTGACATTACGGGAAAACTGGCTGAGCTAATTTTTTTTCGTTAGAGGTAAATGTTCTCTTCAGTAATGTCTACAAAACCAACACTATTTTATACAAATATAAAATTATGAATTTTTCCCCACTTGAACGCCCTTAAGGCATCCAATCACTGACCACAAAGCCGAGATGCAGGTGCGCACGTAAGGCACTGAAACAAAGTGCTGCAAAAATCTTTTATCTCTAGTTATAACCATAATAATGGCCAGTCACCGAGGTGAACATTGCTGGAGGTTGGCCTCCGTCGTCTAGCCCTAGCTCTCTGACTTAGCCACGACTGTTTTATTTTTCTAATATGTATTCTGTCGTTTTATATAACAAGAAATAAGTACACTTTAGGGGCGCATTTGGTAACAGAAAACGGCATATAACACACGACTACTTTTCTTATATTTCGAAGCCCATGAAACTCACGAATTCAACGAAAAAAACGTGTTGGAGTAGGGAAAAGTATTAATGCCAATCTGTCATTATTTCTGTTATGTTTTAGTACATAAACTGGTTTTGTGTACTTTACAAATTAATATTATAATATATTGAAAAAGTTCCTGAAATAAATGTACAGAAAATCAATAACCACGAACAACTCAACTGGAAACTTGATTAAAGTGAAAAAAATTCGATATCGTATAGTTAAATACCAATCGAAACTCGTTTGATAGCAACAAGATTATTTTCATTCTCCTCTTAAATGCGTCTGTGCTAATACAAATATAGCCATTGAGGATAGTCGACGCTCTTCACACTATTTCTAATAGGACGCTGCATTGTGTACAACATAACCAAAGTAAAGGCCCAGAATAATATTTTCGATTTTTTTCTCAATTTTAAATATCCGAGGAGTTTTCGCGCGGTATTTGAAATCGTGCTCAGTTTGACAGTTTTTAAACTTCGGCAACGAGCGAGGTGGCGTTAGAGTAAAACGTTGGACTCTCATTCGAAAGGACCCGTGTTTGTTTCCGGCTCCAGCCATCTTAACAACGGTTTTCTTTAATGATTTCTCGAAATCACTCACGGTGAATGCTGTAATGGTTTCTTAGCAAAGCCAATGACCGATTTTGCTCCCAGTTTCTTATAAAAGCTGAATTGGTATATTAGGTAGGTTGTTGTTGTGGCGTGTATATATTGTTTTTAATGCGGACAGTACACAGTGTGGAGACACAGATGATCCTCGACTGGAACAGACGTTGACACCTAATAACCACAACTTACCACACTTCACAAGACAAACAGACAATGAAAGAAAGAATACTAGTTCAAAATCAAATGTAATTATTACTAGGAAACATTGATTTATCGTGAGGTAACTGACTGGAAATCCAAAACTAATGACTTAGCATGTAAAATTAAATAGCATTCAATACATGTTGAAATGTAATTTAAGTCATTAATATTCACATTAATTCAAAAGTTCCAAATTTATTAAATAAAAAGTACTTCATTTCACTTTACATAAATTAAATTATTGACTGGAAAACATGAAAGCTGATCTCAGGGTTTATTTCATTATTACCAAAATGTCTTAAAAGGCTTTAGCTAGCTGCTCAACAACATTTGTTCTCGTACTCCAGGACTTCTTGGTACAGATTTCACTATCCGGTATTAAGCAAAATATTTAACCTATTACTTAATTTCACTGTCCAAAATATTTATGTTCTGTCTCAAATAACACTGGTTAACTTTGCGTGGAATAAATTAGTGCCAAAGTACTCAAAATTGGTGACACGAAAATGGCCAAAATGGCGTGAAACGACGTCCTCTTTCTTTTCTTCAAGTTCACACCAAAATTAATATTTCAAGGCCCTACAGTTCGGCCCTCTTCTTTCATGACCGACAGTTCTGACAAATATACTAAAATTTGGTGGCTATAATAACGATCCTCAACTTAGGATGTGCCCTTCATTTTTAGATTTAAATAGGGCCTAAAATTTAACACGTTCACACTTAGAAAAAGGCCACAAAAATTTCACTTGTCGTCATACCTTACCACAAGGACTACAAAAGTCCTCATCACAAACCCACAAATTACAACGCAAATATACGTTAAATGCTAAAAGTAAACAAAATTACTGTGTAAACAATACGCAAGTAAGTACTAAATATTAATTAATATTTAAAAAGCAGTACATAAATCATAACTATTATGTTGCATAAAACCGTTTAACTGTCCTATTTCACGACTCGTGGTCGGCATAGAATAACCATACTGTTAACCTTAATACATTACGCAGGAGATTTAAAAATTACGTTAAATTAGTTCCAAAACCTTTTCAAGCTCGTTAATTTGCGTAAAATTACGTTTATAGTGATTAAAATGTGTCTCTGCGACATTTAAAGGAAATTAAAATTACCGTTCATACAACTCACATCTAGAGACATTGGAAAATCGCGAAAATGCATCGTAGTCTCCAATAAACTATAGTATCTCAATCGTGACACGTGTGAACAGTTTTCTGACAAATAACACACGTTCTGTGTTAAAACTGTACAGTACCATAATTGGGTCTGTTGAAGAGGGACACAGTGATTCATATAAACTGTTGCCAATATAGGTGCAAAACCTTCAGTGTTATACATAGCATGCTGGAGCCTAGCAAACAATCAACTTTTCCCGTGATTTACCAGTGTCTCTAACTATACTTCATACGTCACATTGTGTTACGTTGCGTCTCGCCGTCTTTAATGACTTAGCTATCAAACAGATGTAAAGCACAAAAATAAAAAAAAACCTCAAGTATAGGTTCTGGTTACTGTCTCATCTCGAATGAGAACGCTTGCTCTAGCTAGGCTCGGCTCAGATGGCAATTATATTCAAGTCGAAGTCAGGAAGAGCGGTATGTCCTGTCCAACATATAATATAAAACGTTACATAAAATATTGACAGTTAAATTTCTTCATTTTTTCTTATAATAAAATTGCATACATTAAAAAAAATACGTAATAAGGAAAACTGTGGTAAAGTATTATTTAATGCTAGTAAAATTGACGTATTACTAAGCTTATGAATTTCAGCAGCATGTAGCCTAACTTAAGAGGCCTAGTATCGCAGTGTCGGTTTGAAATTCCCGTGTTTGACGCGTGGGAACAGCAGAGCTTAAATGGCCACGCTCGACGAGAAGCGTATCGCCGCTATTCGGAACTCGCTAAACTTGCGTGCAGTGTTTTCGTAGTAGTTCTTTCATATGGGACTTCCAAGCAGTGACACTACATTGTCTTGGTGTTGATAGTATGTAGTAAAGGCCAACGAATACTTTTTAGGCTTACGTTTTACGATTTAGGGTGGTATTTTGGGAGTTACGGAAGTCTCAAAAAAATAAGTTTTTAGTCATTTTGAGGGATACAAAAATTACGGTTTTGCCAACCATGCTGCATTTTTAAACTTATAAAGGCATAGTCTGGAGTATGTTTTCTTTGCGTAGATAAAATATTGGAATAAGGGGTTTCGTTTAAAAGAGAAAATGCGTGATGGACATAGGTCTCTTAACATGTATAGTAATTAATCCAGCTTTCGGTTTTACTCATAGTTAAGTCATTAAAAGCTAAAAATTAATATTACTTCATAGGACTGGAGTCAGGCATTGTGAGAAGCTACTATAAGCTATTTAGCCTTTGGATTAGCAATCACAAGAAAATTAGATAAGAAGTTAACGACGTGGTTAGTAGACCTGACTAGGATTGTGTATAAAAAAATATTGAAGATAACTTAGTGAAATTTCGACTCTTTTGATAGGTGGGTGCTGGTGTGCGTTCGTTATGATGATTTCCACAGTAATTTCCTTGTCCCGCAATGGAATCCCTAGCCTGCCGTCATGTCTGAATTAGGAAGCATTCTCTGAACAGTAAGGAAAGAAAAGAAGTCTCACATAAGGTCTTATTTTTACTGGAGCAACCTCGTAATATTGAGGGCAAGAGGGAAAACGTACCGTGCAGAGCAAATGTGATAACCGAGAATTCCTGTATGTAACAGTCGTCACTAAAGGAAAACCTCAACGATATAAAGAGGAAAAGAATGTATGAATTTTTTTTTCAGGAAAATTAACTTCAGAATAGCTGTTTGGAATCCATATGTTTGATGCCTTTTTTTTTCACCCACGAACCCTTAAGAACAGGCAATAAAGACATGAAGTTATTTGACATCTGATCTAACGCAAGCAAACGGAAAATGTTCTCCATTTGAACAACAAACACAGCTGGTATTGATAATATCTTATAGCTAGGGACTGGAAAATTATGTGAATTCAATGACCTGCAGGCTAGAATCCATTGTACTATGCATACTCAAGCCCCGTCTATTCTGTCATTGTCTGCTGTTCCACTGAGTAGCAGCTAGAGGACAAATAATCGGTAATCGGGGCTTGAGTATGCATAGTGCCATGGATTCTAGCGTGCTGCAGGTCATTGAATTCGCAAAATTTTCCAGTCCCTACTTATAGCACAGAATACTAGGTTACCCAATGTGGCACAGAATAATTAAGCAACGGAAGCAACATGACATGGTTTTTATCGAACTCGTTTTCTCTTTCTGTTGTCATTGTGTCGGAGTTAGTGGTTACACACGTTAGAGGTAGTATATAGTAGAGGGAACATTACGTCACAAATGTGTGTACAACATGGTCTCGATTTTTTTTTTCCCCTCAGCGCAAAGATGCAGTTCCAATGTTTGAAACTCTAGTCGTACCTTCCAGAATACATATTTATTCATGTGATGTCACCAATATCTCGGTTCAAAACCTTTCAGTAAGTAATTAGCCAACATTTACTATTTACTAAAACAGCTGTGTTTAGGAAACAGTAGTTGTCAAACCTTGCTTACAATTGTAGTTCTGAAATGAAATTTAGACGCAATTATACTATGTGCAGAGATGATGGTATATATCGCGAAAATATTTTGTGCCAACATACCCTTGAAAACACTGCAGTTTCTCACAAAATGTATGATTGATAGGACCCGGTAGTTTTCGCGAAAATATTTTTGTCCCACTTTGTTTCAGTGCCTTACGTGCATACCTGCAGCTCAACTTCATGGCTATTGGCAGTGTTTTTGTGCCGAGTAATTATTCATTTATCTGTTCCAATCAGTATACGGATAACTGCGTCACATCACGTCTACGATTTGCGCCTTTGCGGGTTTGACCTCCGCACGCTGGGTGTTACGGCATCCAATCACTGACCACAAAGCAGAGATGCAGGTGCGCACGTAAGGCCCTGAAACAAAGTCCTGCAAAAATCTTTTCGCGAAAACTACCGGGCCCTAACGATTGAATGATACACGACTGACACTCCGAAGCTGTCTGCCGACCAATAACAGACATGAAATATTACAATAGCGGGATTCTTATTGGCTCAATCAAATAGGGTAACAGCTCCGCGTACAGGAAAAAGCCAGCGAGTTTTCGATAAGCTGAACATACGTTGAAACCCAGCAAACAGTCAAGTTTTTCCGCGATAAACGATCATCTCTTACTATGTGATAATACTGTAGTATGCTCTCCATAGTGCACATATTCATACGATAAGCGCTCAACATTGTTAACTTAATACAATATTTAAAATACTGTATTAAGCTAACTTTGTTTAGCGTTACGTATAAATTTAAAAATTTCAAGTTGTAAACCGGTCAAAAGCTAAATCTTGTAGTGTATAAATTATTAATAATAATAATAAATAAACTGTGCCAAAATAACCCAACATAGTTGTGAATCCTAAGAAATTATTATCTTGTCTTTCAATGTAACTTCAAATCTCTAGCGCATATGTCACATGACATATGTTGAACACACAATTTCGTATGAAGCTGTATAGATGATATATATTCTCTCTACCCTATATTTACTCAAATGTTACACAGACATTTTTCTAGGCCTTATATCATAATTAGAGATGATGGTTTATCGCGGGAAAACTTGACTATTTGCTAGACTTCAACATACGCTCAGCTTATGAAAAAATAACTGGCTTTCGCTTGTACGTGGAGCTGTTGCCCCAATTTGACTAAGCCAATAAGAATCCCGCTGTTGTAATATTTTATGCCTGTTATTGGTCTGCAGACAGCTACCGTGTGTTTCAAGGCTATGTTGGTGCAAAAAAATTTCGCGAAATACCATCATCTCTAATCATAATCTGTTAGGAAATTGGTACGTAAGTGTTGAAACAAAAAATAGTAACAGAATATTAATGTATCTTATACACAAAAAATTGTTGTGTATAGTTTCATACGGTAAATTTGTATGTTTTTTATTGTAGTGAGGTTGGTATTTGCGCAAGTATTACTGTATGTTCTCTCATCTCTGGTTACACCCAGAGGTAACAAGCTGTTGTTGATGTATGATACAACCATACAATACTGAGGATATGACTACTAGACAAGAAGGGTTTTATAACTTTCCGAACTTCAGTGAGATGAAAAATTATTTTGCTTTTAGTATGTCAAGTGGCGTTATTTCTTAATAAAAATGAATCGCAAAATGTGTTGGCAAGCGCATAACTCAACAACGCCTGGACCAATCTGGCCAATAATTTTTTTTAAATGTTCGTTGAAGTTCAAAGATGGTTTTTACGGCGAGAAAAATTCGAATAATTGCCGAAAAAAAACCCCTTAAAAACAGTAGAGTGAATTTGAGCTTTATTGCTATTGTTGTTTAAACAATGTAGGTCTGTTCCTGTGATCGAGGCCTTAAGCATTCACTCAGGTATTGTATAAAGTTTGGGGTGTGCGAGGGGTGGGGTTACGGGTTCGTATCCCGTGCAAGACTTTGCGATGGGAATTACATGACATCATACAAGCGTATTGCGCGCGCTCTTTACACTGTTATTGAGTACGCTAGCTGTTAAATGCCTTCATCACATATATTTACACTTAATTATTTCACGCGGTGGAAGCCGCAGCCGGGCAGCTGTTTTATAAAGAAATACAGATGAATTAAAAAAAGGAGTTCTGTAATTAAAGTACGCTTAGCGCAGTGGACTGGACAAATCTGTTTTTATTTGATGTTTTAAAGATAAACAGTGAATATAGGTTCACCATCAATTAACACGTAACTAAAAGTTAGTTACTCTTTTCTATAGTACACGCGGGCGAAGCCGCAAAGGGACAACTAGTTTCTTATGAAAATGAAACTCCACGGCATGTTCCCACCTTTGAGCAAGGTTACATTGTGTATGCGAGCAGGCCGGGGTGAAGGTAGGGCTGGCTGCTTGACTAACGAGACATATGTACCTGTCGCCCGCCGGCCCGAGGAATGGATGAGGTGATATGAGTATGGAGCAGCGACGGAGTGAGAGAGGCGGGGCAAACAGGAGTTCTCCGAGAAAACCCGTCACTCAACGGCAACATCCACCATATTTCCCACATGCGAAAAATACGAGACTGAACCCGCCGTGGATCTTGCCCGGATCGCCCTGGTGGGAGGCGAGAGGTCTGACCACTGCGGCCTGTGGTGTTATTTCCTATATGAGTGCTAAACTAACAACAGGTTACAGACCAAGTCCAGCACTATCTCTGAAAAGCTAAATAAAGGTAGTGTTTTGTTACATGTTGTAAATATTGTTGGGCTTTTTTCACTGCTTAAAAAACAGCAAAAGTGCAGGTTAACGTTATCAAGCATACTTCTGAAAGTAACAAGAATATAAGGAAATTTCACGTTAAAGTGTCTTTAAGGGCCAAATGTTTTTATGACGTAGTTACGGGGAACTGTGTAAAGCCAGAAGCGGGAATTACGGATTATGAAAACGTGTTGAAGGAGTGGATACGTGGTTTTAAGGCAGCTGAAAACTTTGCAAAATTTTGTGAATCATGTGTTTTGGGGAAACAAACAAGTACCAGTTTTAAAAACAGTGACACAAAGTATATTAAAGTTAGGGGGATTATACGTGCAGATTTGTGTGGGCCTACGCATGTGCAGTCAATAGGGAATTCCAGATATTTGGCTGAAGGATTATTTTCACATTATTACTTTGCATATTTCGCGAAGCACAAAACTAAGGTTACATACAAACATTTCGTTGCATGTTTTAAAAATCAGACTGGGCAAATGTTCAAAGTTTTTCGAACAAACTGTGGAACGAAATTCACTAATTCGGAAGTTGGAGAGTTGTTGGTGCAATGGCAGGACTACGAAGGGCAAATGCCGCAGGAGGAACTTACAGAAATCTCAGCCACAGGAATACGAACATTTAAAGCAAACAGCAGAAGTAAAATTGAAACCATTGACTAACGCGTCAGAAAGATCATAGAGACTTAACAACCATTAACATCAGCGCTGTTTGCTCACAAGACTTGCACGGTGCGAGTTCTTGACTTGAATAATATTTACCAAACCAAACGACCTCATCATTAATGACCAAGGAAAGATTTTAGGACCAGATTGAGAGACTGAATATTTATTCCATAGTTACTAACAAAATACCCCTGTAGGCTATAGTATTTCGCAACATAAATAATGTAAGCCTCAATAAAATATTTTAAAGAAATCCCTGACTCAGCTATTGTTTTGTCTGACGGTCTTTAGGAACCAACTTTCTTTTTAATCGTCATCGTCAACACAATGCTTCTCTCACGAGGTCAATTCTGTGTTTTGTTTCTGCCTTAACTAGGGCCATGAATATTTCGCGAACATAACTTTGCCCCTGTTTGTTTTATTGACTTGCTTACACATATGCAGTTCTGATTCATGGTTATTGGTAGCGTGTCTTAGTAAAGTGACTGGGCCAATCACAATAAGGTTAGCGTAGCACCCCACGTCTGTGATTTACGGATAGAAACCCACGACACGTGATAGTTCAAGCATCCAATCACTGACTGTGAAGCAGAGCTACAGTTGTGAACGTAAGGCACTAAAACAAACTGGGGCAGAATTATTTTCGCGGAAAGTTCAAGTTCGCGGCCATAGTCACAAGAGACGACGCTGCAACACACCGGTTAGCGTGCTGTTGGTAATTAATATTAACAATACACCATTTCATTGGCTGCGCAAGTCACGCATTCACAAACACCGTAGTTATAAGCAAACATGAACTGAAAGCCTGTATTTACATTACATTGTTGAAAACGTGCACTATCATCACGCATCTTGAAAAGACAATTCGAGATTTTTATATGTAACATTTTATACATCTAATATTACATTCAATCAAATAAAAAAAAACTAATAAAATTTACAGTTTCTCCTATCTCAACAATGCTTTAACTACAGCAATTTTATCACCGTGTTTTTATTGTTATATTTGTACCAGATATGGTTTTTATTATTTTAGACAGAAATGTGACTAAATTTTGCTCTTATGAAATTTTTTTATCTCGCATAGTTTTCGCGTAATGGCTTGTTAAAGCCAAAATTGCAACGTTTTCGTTTTAAGGACGACACTAAAACGAACTCACTTATCAAGAAAAAGTTCACAATGAATAACAATGTTGTAGGCTACAAGTCCAGCTGTGTTAAACCACAAAATAAAATATTTTTGTATTAAAGAAATATTGAATTTTTGAAATTGTTAATTTAAATTTCAACATTTTTATTTAAATACACAAAGTTTTTATTATTTATTTTTATGTACGTAAAATTGTAACCTGCGAAGTCTTTATCCACTGTGAATTTTTTCAGTTTGGTATGTCAGTCAGTTTTAGTGAAGTCCTTAAAACGGTAACATGCAAATTTTGACTTTAACAAGCCGTTATGCGAAAACTATCAGAGATAAAAAAATTTCATAAGAGCAAATTTTGGTTACATTTTGTGTCTAAAATAAGAAAAATACTTCTGGTACAAATATAAAATACAAACACGGTGATGAAAATAGCCGTTGGCCGTGCTCCTAAGGGGGTCGCCTACCCAACGCTTCAAATGCGTGACAGCGTGTTCGTAAAAAATTTTTTTTCTACGAAAATATCCCACGTGCGCCCATTGTGCCAACGTACGAAAAGAAAACAAACTTCAGACAAGGTCGAACCTCATTGTTAAGACGCCACGTTCATTAAAAACATTGTTTCTAAGCCCTCCAACACGGCTAAAAACGGCATTTTCAGACTTCCGTACTTCAAAATGTACTAATCGGATGTATGTGAAACTCAGATTGCCACCTGCACTGAACTTTGTTGCAGACTTTCCACCAATAAAATTATATGGTCACCGCTTAATGTCCCATAGTAAAAACCGTTCGGCGGGAAGCTCGCACGCTAGTTCAGCGCTTGGCTCGTTGAGGCGACGCGGCATTTGATGCGCCCTTCAAGGTCGACCTTACTGCTCCGTCGCTTTGAGCCTCTCACGCGCGGTTAAGCGGAGCCCTTAAAGTCGCGGGTCCTATTTATGCTGTTTTGCGAGTTTAAATTTTTAATTCCTGTAAGGGCGCAGACAAAGCAGAAACGTTACACAGAAACGTTTGAAATTGTTTGTACTATGTAGCCTAATTTTTTCCAAAACATAAGTTCATATAATTTTTGCTATTTATTGACTTAATTAAATTTTCTTAAAGTCAATAACTAGCCAAAATTATATATTTACTTATGTTTTGAAAATATTAGACTACATTGTAGAAACAATTTCCTACATTTCTATGTAATGGTTTTGTGATATCTGCTCCCTTCCAGGATTAAAAAAAAAGTATAATAAAACAGTATAAATAAGGACCGGTGGCCGTAAGTCGGAATGATGAACACGTGGCGCTCTGGAAGACCAGTCTAGGCCACGAGCCACAGTATTTATTTGAAACCACAGAAAACAGGAGGTATGCAATGTTGTGAACGAACGGCTCTAGGGTTTATCGATTCCATCACGGATAATATATGGTTAATGTATTACGCACTCCGTTTATAATATAGTTGATTCTGTCTTATTGAAAGTACTTCTTCAATACCAGGACACTATGCTCTTCTATGGTGGTTAAGACTACCAATTTAGCGTTGACGTACGTCTGAAAGTATCCTGATGAACATGTTTGCATTATTTTCCATTGAAACTTCACACAATTTTCCCGCTTCCGCACACATTTGCCGTATTCATTCTGGAAAAAGGTACTGATTTTCCCGGTTCGGCCATGTGGCAAGACACGTACCGTTCTTGAGTTGCTTTGCACGCGCATGCGCACATACGTGATCTGAGAGAACTTAAAAACAGTTGACTCTCGCCTGGTAGTACTAGTCTCGCAACAGCTGTTATCCCTGGTAGTTGCACGAGCAGCGGACAACATGCAGAGAGTCCTGTGTCAACTGGCTGTGGTGTCGTTGCTGACTGCAGCTGTCAGCGCACTAAGTGAGTACACCACCTCAGCCGCTGTGGCATACGTCATCTTCCACTGAATTAAGTGTTGTATAGATACCTTATAGTTCGCGTTTCCGGCGTCGTGTGCCCTTAAAGCGCCCGCCTGGTGGCCGTGTGTTAGTGTGAGTGAGGCACGGCGTCAAGGGCGATGTTGGCCGGTTCATCTGGTGCGGTATCGCCTCTACCGTAAGACACTGAAACGGCGTGCAGGGGTATCGTAGATCACTCGCCTGACTGACACTTTCAGTGGTGACCCATCTTTATATTGCTGGAAAATTTTAAGGAAAGTCCAATACACCTCTCTATTGTAGTTTAACACGAATCCCTTCAGTAGTTGTTTGGATGTAATAGATTGAAAAAGCCGTTTTTAGCCATTTTGAGGTGCTCTGAAATGGTCTATCAAATTAACGTGATGTTTTGATACTACTATTCCGATGTCGTTTGAAGTGTTTGTTGTTTTCGTAAATGCACACATTAGAAATACGTTTAGTAGTTTCTTAGATAAAAACATTCTGCTAGCACGCTGCAACGCTGGCTACAGGGCAGGCAGGTGGGCGCCTTAAGAGTTAGTGGATCTGGCGCGTGAGACGTGCTGTAGCGCGGTACGTATAGTAGTTTATTTTTTTCAGGTATAGTTACTAAAAATGTTTCTAATGCGTTTATCTACGAAAAGAAAACACACTTCAAATAAAGTCCCTATGATTTTAAAAATGCAGTCCGATAATAAAAACATGATTATCAAGCTCCCCAAAAGTGCTAAATATGACTTTTTCACGTTGCTGTAGCTGACGAGAAGCACATCGCCACTATTCGCAGCGCGCCAAACTGGCGTGCAATGTTTTCCTTCTAGTCTTTTTCCTACGGGACTTTAAGCGGTGACATTTTATATTTAGATATTATGAAGTAAAGACCAACGCATGCCTCTCGTTTTGCACTTTACTAATTCAGGTAATATTTTCGGAGTTACAGCAGTCTAAATAAAACCCCGTGTTCGGCCATTTTGAGAATCCCGAAAATCAGGTTTCTAACAAGCGTGTAGAATTTTTATGAAAAAAAAAATGGAAACATAGTTTCAAGTGTGTGTTTTTTTCGTAGGTAAACATAATATGAATAAGCCAAGCGGTTTCGCGTAAAAAGAATACGCGTAAGACGCTGCAACGCGTCAGTCGAGGACTCCTCTTTAAGAGGTGAGGCTTATGCACCTGACGCATGAAAGGTGTTGTCACAGAATATTTAGGAATATAGGAGTGAAATAGCCGGTAGGCCAGCGAACTCAGTCACATACGCCAGCAAAATGGCTTCCCTGGCCAGCAACACGTCGGAGACACCTACCGCCAATCAGGGTAAGGTGGCTGCCCTGCTCCTACAGCCTGGCCAATAGGAAACCTGCCGTAACAGACAGACGCCAGACAGACACGGGGCTGGTATCAGCAGACTTGGGAGAAGTTCACCCATATCAAACGAGCCACCACGTCATTTCACGTCTGTATTACTATTTAGTCTGTGTTGTAGCGTTTCACCGTCGCGCCTATTATTTTCCAAGCGAAAAACAGCTTAACTTATTCACAATGTGTTTCTGTACGAAAATAACACACGGTTGAAACTAGGCTTGTATCATTTAAAAAATGCAACACGCTTATTACAAACATGTTTTAGAGGCCCTCAAAATGGCCTAAAACGGCTTTTTTTAGACAGATGTAACTGAAAAAATACCACCTGGATTACTCGTAAATCACAACGTTGGAAGCATGCGTTGGACTTTAATAAAAACTTTCCACAAATATAATTGTAGTTTCTTTCGCCGCTTTAAGTGCCATAGGAAAAAGGGTGGTACGAAAACACTGCACGCACGAGAAAATCGTATGTAATTTTTTAAAAAAATTTTTGTTAACGCTGGAAACATATATGCAGGCATAGGGCTTGCCTTGCACTGTTGTATAACAAACAAATAGGCGTGTCGTAATGATGTGTTCGGGCGCGATTTACCATCGAAGATTTGTAACGCGAATGATATAAACATTGTTTGCACAGTACGGTAATGTGGTTGAACTCTTTGGTCATGGTAATATTTACTAAGTTTTTTAGAATTAAGTAAAAGTAATTCACCAGACGCTGTTCAGAGTTTCATTAATTAATGTCAAGTAGTTTTATTGCAATTTTAACTAAAATGTAATTTACAAGTATATTTTCAGGGCAGCACTACTCATTGTTCATTCACTTTGAGGACAAATTGAAAACACATTTTCGACATAGTTTTTTGTGAGCTATCACAGCACAGAATTAACACACTCGGTCTTGTCTTATCATGTTTGTACGTACAAATATAAAATCTTAGTTACTTTTCTAACAAAAGCCAATAAAACATTTACACCCGTCAGTAGTTTGAATATAACGAAAATAGAAGCAACGAAACAATGTCCAACATATTCGACAAACTTTTTAATCAAAAGTTTTCTATACGTCTTCTGTACGTGTCTTCACAATTTAAGTAGCACTTGCTAGGACTACAACACTGGAAACCTCGAATTTTTTGGATTTTAAATGTTACTCACTGATGTTATCAGATATTTAATTTTAATATCGTAATCAGCTACACACGCAGACTGGTATACAAAGCACTTGTGTAATGTATACGTACCTTTACGCGGTGTCTAAATATCTACTACAAAATTATCACATGGGAATTACCACAAGCCATCGTACAGTAACTAAGCTGTATTTTAGCCTCCTTCTTGAAGAACAAACAGGCTTATGAGATCACCTCAGTCTGTCTGTAGAAGTATGTGTTTGTGTTTGTCCGTGTGTGTCTATGTATGTTCGATTACGTCCGTGTGAGTCTGTGTGTGTTCGTATATGAGTATGTGTATGTGTGTGTCTGTATGTGTGTCAATATGTGTGTCTGTATGTGCCTGTGTGTATTTTTACTCGTGGATACTTGTGTGTAGTTCCCTTTAAAAATGTCCGCTTGTGAATGTTTGTGTGCATTGTTTCCTCTAAAAAACTTTTTAAACACCAGCTATTCCTGGTAACATTTAATTTTTTATTTCGCTAAGCAACGGTTCCCGTCGGATTTCAACCTAAGGTTATGACAGTGAGGTAAGTACAGGCTGAAATATGTGACGGGACTAACTGAGGCTGCTTTCACACACATCAATAATATTGAATATCTGTACGTTACTCCTGGTATACCCTTAGTACTCACATACAAGAGAGAAGATTCTGCCAAGTGACATACCGGTAGAGATACCGGAACACATTTCATGTGTATTGATGTAAAAATTGTTATATATAAATGTACTAACATTCAAGTTAATATTTACAAACTCTAGAGTAATGATTACAAATTAAAAATATTTTGATACCAAGTAGTTTTCAGGCGGTCTCCAACCTGATAATTTTCCCACGCATTTAAGCTGAGGGCAAAGGAGCGATAAGGTCGATATTGTCATTGCAACTACGCGAAAGACACCAAACTAATGTGCAGGCTTTCTTCCATTTCGATTTTTCCGTGAGATGTCAATCAGTGACCCTTTAATTTTATTAGACGCAACTTTACAGCAAACTTCAGTACAACCCCTATCACTGTTTCATTTGTATCTAGAAACTAAATTTGGTTAAACATATTTAGGGCATGTTCAATAGTTTCGCCAAAAAGGCGCATACTTCAAACACACTGAAAAGCAGTTCAGACGATAGATAGACGATCGTCTTCAGGAAGCCGCCTAGCTGACGCTCCAACTGAGTACAGACTGTTCGGAGATACGTTTTTTTTTCTCAGAGACAAGTAAACATGTATCCACAATGCTTATCGACGAAACGGAAACACACTCCCTTCTTACTTGTGAAAATTACTTTTAAAAAACTCCATGCACATTGGAAGAATTATTTTAAATCCCCTAAACTTTGCTAAAATCGGCTTTTCCTGACGGTTGTTTCGTGTATACGTAACCGGATTCGTTCGAAACTGAGGTCTACAACTTCATTGGTCTTTGCTACAGTGACAAGTTCAATAGAATGTTTTGG
This sequence comes from Medauroidea extradentata, assembly GCA_003012365.1. NCBI lineage: Eukaryota > Metazoa > Arthropoda > Insecta > Phasmatodea > Phasmatidae > Medauroidea > Medauroidea extradentata. The sequence goes on along the minus strand of PNEQ01067461.1, from coordinate 16,057 downwards.
TCACAGCTTTAAGTAACACAGTGTATACGTTACAACGGGAACACTTGCCGTGCGTTTACGACTTTCGGCGTAGAGGTGATATAATACATATGCCGGTCGCTCGTAACCCCTCGTCGATTTTCGCCTCACATACACAAACACGCCGTTCACATGGTGGCGCCTTAATAAGCCTTAGTCTTAGTAGCTCATAATCAGGGGTTTAGGCAGTGACTAGTTAGTCCATGTTTAGACCACGTTTAGACATGGTTTAACGAAAAGTTCTGACTACAGCCCTTGTGGCTAAGTCACTACTTACCTACTGCGATAAAACGGACTCAGTTCTACGAGGAAACATTAAATAATAAGAAAAAAACGTGCCGGACGTTCAAGTTGATGGGTAGGTTTTCTCGTTGAACTCCTCTGGTATCAAGCTGTAGCTCAATTTTTACTCGGATTCATATCCTGATGCTCAAGATATCAGTGGTGAAGAGCCGCACGGAACAGACATTTAAATCCACAAATCATGTTTATGGAACATTTACTAAAAATACCATAAATGTTGGTTTTTAAATTATTTTGCAAGAAGATTCCGGGAAATTAACGGTGCAATGTACTTTTTTCCGCGAAAAATATGTCGGACCATTGTCTTTTTTAGAACATGCAAAAGATATTGGCACTAAGATGCTGGGCACAGTGTCCATTTTCAGACAGTGGTTGTCAGTCGCGAGAAAGATACTGACCTGCAGTTTAATCAAATTTGGTAGATACCTTAGAAGTACTGACCGAATATTTATTTTCTATCTACAATATGGTGGTTAACGGATTGTTTCTAGAAAAAATTATTATTACATAATTGGTTCATTTGCTAACATGTTACTGACACTTGGCTCTAGTAAAATAATTATGTGTTTAAACACATTTGATCAAATACACAACCTGTCTGCAAACCCATGCTAACATCATCCCGATGCCAGTAAAAGTTACTTGTTGATATGTATGCAACTATCACCTTTACTTTACAGTGGCGTGGTGTAGTCATTTGCACTACGGGCCTAATATCAGGAAAAACTATTCCGGGCTGTTAATGCCACGGTGACTTTCTACTGTTGTGAAATAGACACCGGCTCGCTGTCTTAATAAGGACACTTAAAGGGCATCAGCAAGAAAATGCCGTGCCATTAATGGCGCAGTGACCCTTTTCAATCAGTGACTATGTGTCGCGAAAACGGCACTGGCCCGCTTTCTTTTAAAGAACACTTAAAAGATTTTAACAAGTTCAATCTGAACCATTAGTGGTACCATGTCCGTCAGTGAATATCTGTCGCAATAATAACCGAACCACTGAAGGACACTTAAAAGATATCGGCAAGAATATTCCGAGTAATGAACTGCGCAGAGTCCTTTTATGAGACAGTAGTTATCTTTCGAGAGAAAGATACCGGCCTGTTGTCATTGTAAGGACACTTATAATATATTGGCAAAAAGATACCGAGCCATTGACAGTATTATATTTATATAGATGTAAAATTTCGCGACAAAGGTAAGGGCCAACTGTCATTTTAAAGCCGTCTAAAAGATATTGGCTGTATTTGCAAAAAGTTTCACATGCACTTTAAAAATATATTCTCTTGTGTTTTATACATATTGATGTGAACCTTATGTAATTGTAATGCTTTAAATTGTATTCTTTCTAACTGGAATGTTTTGGGCTCAAGCTGCCGACTCTCATAATAATTTGCATGTTGTCTCTATGTAGTGCAATTAAACTGCTTGTTTTCTTCATGAGATATCAGAAGCCAGTAGTGAATCGAGCAGAAATGTAAACCCATTTTTACAACAATAAACAAATTTACATGTTCCTCAAGGTCTTATTTACGCATATTTGTTGGCTTTATTATTTAAAGTAAAGTTTGAATAGAAATGTCAGCCTTAAGACTTGTAACAAACACGAAGTAACATCAAATATTATGAAAAATAATTGACATAGTATGAGTTTATCTTATGAAACGTAGGTTGTATGTAACCTGACCAGAGTTTGTGTTGTGTATTGCGCAGACAAGAAGTTATACGATAGCTGCACACGTACAGCTGACTGCGAGGTACCTTTCCAGTGTTTGGCGTCGCTGTGCAACTGTCCTGTCGACCAGATCGTCACCGCCGACCACCGGCTGTGCCTCAGAGGTAAGTGCATTTCTTCACCGACTATGCTCGAAGTAGGCTTATAATAATTGGCTACTAATTTTTTTTGCTCCATCCGTCCTAAAAAAAAAATGTTTTCTTTGCTTCTTATCGTGGGGTTATTGGAAAAAGGTGGTAAGTGCACTGTTTGTGGTAAAGAGAAACCAGAAACGTACATATCTGTGTCTGGGAGACTTCAGTAAGTGCAAGATGTGTTCCTTATGGGCCTTCCGTGCGTGTTACAAGTTGGTAACTACAGTTGTGCCTCATTACTAGAGACATGCACAATTCGCGTTATCATTTGGTAGCAGACTAAACTTCATTTTCCTATACATAACAGAGCATAATCTGCGGTTCAATTGGCCACGAACTTTTATGTGTTGTAATTGACGTGTGTTACGTCTTTACAGAGATTGGCCTCTCTACCGTGTAATTATTCTCCGCGGCAAGTCACGACAATATCGGCCAGCGGGAGACGTCGAACAAGCCTATAGTCACTTTGAGTCTAGTCAGCTGTCAGAAAATAACGCGAATTTTGCATGTCTCTACTCATTACAGACAGGAAAAATTTAGTAAAGACACCAATTTTTTCCTGTTACAATTTTAAGATTTCTCCGAATTAGTGACATTAAAAATGATTGCTTATTTTGTATAATGCTTGTATCAGATTCTTGATATGTTAACAGCTACCAACTATCATTATACTGAATAACACTGATAATTATACGTCCTTAGTCAAATACGCCCTGGTATCAAAATTTTAAAAATGTAATGTTAATGGGGCTTTATTATTTAAGGCATCGAAGTCCTGTTGTGCTCATTACTTGTGTAGCAGTGTTTTTATGGAGGTTGGCGATCACGTTTTAATCTATGGCTAGAATGTAATGTAATTTGCTGGGTTAAGAACCAACTAAAAAAAAGTATTCAGGATATATGAAAAAAAAATCAACTCCGAATAAATTGTATAATGTTTAATATTCTCTCGCTCTGTCTTGTGTAACCATCTAATACAATAAAGGGCGTGTTGTTCTCTAAAAACAAAATACCTGGTATAGAAACATTTTTCTGAAACAATGAAGGCCTAGCGGTTAAAATTAAGAAAGCAAATGGGAAACCTAGCAACTTAATGATCCCCATTAAATATCTTAGAGAATATTGTATATTTTAAAGATTTTTTAAAACAAACAATATTTTGTTAAATATCATATTTAAAACACTACATTGACATAGTTGTTCATATGTGTTTTTAAAATTGAAAAGAAAAAAATCTCTATACATACTAATTACTTTTGTAACGTGAGTTACTCGTGTACACTGAACAATGCTATGTCTGACGAGAGGAAATGCATAGAGTGTAAACGACAGAAACAGAACGCTGAGATGAGGAATTTTATGTGTGACACTTGTGGTCCATGGAGTCGCAAAATATCCGAAAAGCCCTATAGATATTCTTACCAGAAATACGTGGGACATGCTGTTTGCAGAAGTATATCATCGCTGCGAGTCCGGCGTTAATCGGACTACTGGTCAGCTGCAGCTAGTTTAAACAGAGATCTGATCATTCCAAGAACGTTATTGCGTAACATAGTAATGTTTATTGTGTGATACAACTAGTCTCTTTTTCATAAAACCAATTACATCCGTTACTACAGCATGACGTATTTCTTTATCGGTCTTTCTTTTTACGGGTTTGATTAATCTAGAAATGTTATGTTGGTGTGTGTTATTTTGTTAGTTCGTACTGTACTCGTATGGTTTTTGTAACGTGTTCGTGATTAAATGACAAAGGAAACATTTGTCTTTATCAATACATGTTACAATGTTAGACTACAGTAGGTATAGAATTAACGGTTCAGGACATATATGATCTTTAGAGATGGTGAAATTTCGCGAATTCAACGGCCAGCGTGTTAGAATCAAATATCCTATGCATGGAGTGAGTTCACTTACCTTATAGAATATGTTAGCATCCAATCAGACAACAGCTGTTCGTAGGTTGCTCGCTGAGCCAGCAATGAGTTACATTGTTATTATTGGCTCATCGACTTCAGGGTGGTGTTAAATAAGTCAACGGCCAATTGTGAAAGTAGCTCGAACCTTCAGTTGCTGGAATTCTAGCTTGTGCCTGAAAGTAAACGCGAATTTTTCAGGTCTCTAGTTATTAGGCTTCGAACTTCAGTAACAGGAATATTTTAAGACATTTTAATTGTAATCTCATATTGCCGAAACTACTCATTTCTTTTTTTCTTTTCGTAACCAAGGGAAATTGGTGTACAGGTCCTTCCCAATTTTGTGAAGCCCGAAACGTGGTTTATTACGATATTAAGGTATGTCACTGTATATTGTCGGTTTACCACACAAACTTTTTTTAACGCTTTCGGATATTTTTCGACTCTGTGAACCCAACTGTCATGTATCAATTTGGTCGTCTCAGCGTTCTATATACTCCTACGTGTATTGTTGTAAACACGTATCGTTTACACACTATATTCTCAGCCTGAGCTACCCTATCTCAATGCTGGAGTAGACCTACGTTAGAATGTAAGCTACCCTCAACCAGGAAAGCAGAACTGCTCGACACATATACCTACTATTTCTGACCTATATGATAAGAAATGTGTTCTCCTATGTGACAGGTATATCATACGGGGAGCCGTGCCGTGAGACGGGGCAGTGCCTGCTGAAGCTTCCCCACACATACTGTGGTTACAGCGACACATGCGAGTGTGCGCCCGGATACGACTACAACACTACTGCCAACAGCTGCTCCACCATCGTAGATCGTGAGTAGTCTAGACGATACTGTTCTCATCCAGCCAGGTGGTGCTGTGGTCTGGGCGACCCGGGTCTGATTCCCGGTCCATACATTCTGATTTCTATTTCTATGTAAAAGGTTGTTATTCAGGAATAACAATGATAAAATTAAATAGCTTTAAAGGGAAAATACACAATTCTCAGTAGGCTGTATAACAATTTGACTGGTAGAGACAGGTACACTCACAGCCAGCAGCGTGAAGAGATGAGGAACATATTGTCCAGTAACACGCCTACATGCTCAAAGTGTTTAGTCGGATCTTGTACTGCTTGCTTGGGAACACGACCTCGCCTCGCTACTGACTGGTACTTATATTAACCAAGCCAACTATTATGAAGTGGCACCAGTACATTTATTTTCCAATTAAAAACATTCGTCACTTACTTTTGGCATACATACAATATTATTATAATTTTGTCAAGCTCCGGCTTAGCATTAACGTAATACTCTAAATTCTAAACTACGGAGGCCTGTCGTAAGCATAAGATTAGTTTCAAAACCTGTACCATCTCGGTATAGCAAGCGTGATGTTGTATGCACATGTTGAATTTTATGTGCGTCCATAATATGTGATCCAGTGAGTAATCTAAGCAGGGGATATTTGCTAATTTATTCTTTTTTAAAGTCGTCTTTGCCAAGTTCACATGCCTGTTTGTGGTAATACCATCCAAGTTGATATAAGTAATAACAACGTATCACTGAAAATTAGAATTTTAGCTTTGTTGGAAAATGCCATGTGCAATACACTCTTCATAACGTTAGATAAACTCGCAAATTTGTGCACTTCACGATAAAGTTACCAGCATTACATACCTTGTCGATAAGAGCCTAATTAAGAATTTTGTTCTTGCCAAGAATTCGAAACAGAGCCTTTCCTTAAAAAAAAAAAACATAATTTCATACATCACTACTGAATGAAAGTACGAGTTATATACCAGCTTCAGAATTTTTTAAAGATATACGCGGGTGAAGAGATCTCAAATCATAGGCATACCTTTATTTTCATTAGCAGTAAATGATACATGCTTTTTCCAATTAAAGTTTTGGTCCACGCAAATACCAAGCAATTTTATAGAATTTACATTTGTTAAGTATTTACTACTTGTCCCGGCTTTTATTGCGTTTACTTAAAAAACTATTTTTCGGACAAAATTTGTCTTGTCACGATTCAAAGTTAGTTCATTTAGTGGCAACAATATCAATAATTTGTGAAAATTTAAGTTTCTTCTAAATCTCCTTTACTTTCTCCACTCACCAGCACGTTCGTATCCTCAGCAAATGATACTATTCCTGAATCAGTTCCCAAGTAATGATGGAAGGTCTATTTAACTGATAAATGGAATAACGCATCAAAAGCAGATAATGTTTTTCTAAAACCATATTGGGAAACTGATCAAATTGAATGAGTTTCTATAAGATTAAGTAAAATGTTATATGGCTTTTGCCAAAATCGCAGCAAAAACCGAGAGGATAGAAATCGGTCTATAATTCTCAACTTGTTCCATCACCTTTCTTTAATATAGGTTTGATGACAGCTAAATTTAATATATCGGGAAATTTCCCTGAATTAAATATACCATTACAAACTACATTCAAACGGAAACGTATTAAGCATGAAACATTTTAATTAGCATATTACTAACACTTGGCGGTGTTAGTAATATACGCGATTGTTTAGATTTTAGAGAGTTGATTACGGATTCTATTTTGGGGTGTAAAGTGGCTAAAGTGCATAATTAATACTGGAGAATGACATACATTCATTAAATAATCATTGATTATTTTCAAAATTATGCTATCTGTACACACAGCTTCTGCAACCTAGAGCCTAGATACAATAGTTATTGAAAATGTTCAGCTACCGTACTTCATTAGGTTTATTTACAACCTGATTCTTTTTTTATAATTTTCCAAGTAACTTTAACATTATTTCTGGAATCGAGTATTTTACTACCAAGTTACATACGTCTTGCTTTAATGATTACGCTTATTTAAATTTTATGATAGTTTTTACAATACTCTGTAAACTTTTCATCACAATTTTTTTTTGTATAAACTGGAACATTTTTTATTTCTTCTACAGTAATTCTTAATGTCTTCATTTATCCAGTATTTATTGTATATTTTGTTAGTTGAATTACGCACCTTCAGAGAAAATCAGTTCTAAAAAAACTGAACAATAATTACGTGAAATAAACTGAATTTTTCATCAGGTGCCAAAGTGTTGAGAAAAGGATCGCAATTTTGAGATGTTAAACACATTTTAAAATAATTTATATTGTCCTGTACGTATTAATTATGTCTCTAATTTTCATATTAATTCTTGATTTACTTACTGAGAAATCCACTATTAATGGTAAAGTGATTATCTGACCATCATTATCAGATTATCCATTTATAAAGAGATACACTTAACAAAATTCAAAATAAATTCTACTTATCATAATGTTGTATATTACCATGTCAGAATTAGACGAAATGCGTGTAGCGAATGTGAGTGTTAGTTTCAAATTGAATTGTTAAACATAGTTATCATTTTATTCTTGTGACTACTGTCGAATGAAAATGTCTCCGCACAATGTGAGACTATGATATCGTTTCTGAAATTTCCTAAGAACATCTTCTAAACATTGAATAAAAATTTTAATTTCTCATATAGAAACATGTATAAACTTATTAAAATAATTTTCTGAGTAAACGTATAAAATTTACGTGCACATTATTCATAATCTTTGTTTTACACATAAATGATAAAATGTATAGGGAAAGCATGATTACAGTCGTTCATTAAAATACAAACGTCACCCATTTTGTACGTATTTCGAGAGTATTCTGAAGAATATTCAAAATTTCCAATAGTCAATTACTTGGTTTCCTCAGACTTAAAATTATGTTCAGGTAGATACAGCAGTGACATTGCCAGTGATTATGCTACTTGAAAGTTTTAAGTAGGCCTATGTTTTATTTCATTGCGTTTATTCACTAAATCTCATATGTTATGATGTAGAATACTGAACGTGTTATCATCTATATTTTTATTATTTCTGGTGACGTTAAGATATAGATCGTTACTGAATGTTCCTTTAATGAGTACTTTACCTGTCTAGCATTCAAATAATTTATTTACAATTACTATACCTTTGAAATATGGTGATTTAGTGTATTGTTAACTGAATGTTTGAAACGTAGTATCAAAATTTTTCAACTGTGAAGGTATATTTTTGTTGTTTATTAGGTACAAATTGTTACTGGAATAATATCCCATTAATTTGAAGAGTTACATGTACAAAACTGTGTGTTGTTACTAAAGAAATTTAATCAAGAAAAATATTCTGGTAGTTAAATTAATAATATGACTGTCTTTATCTCTCTGTCCTGTCCGATTCTTGTAGTGGCAGACACATTCTCTTTTTTTATGAAGGGTATGGAGCGTGTTATGGCATGTGTAGAATTGACTTTCGATGCGTCTCATAAGAAAAGTGCAGTATCTCAAAATCATTTTAGAAAATATTGTTGAATTAATTAGTGGTTTTTAAATAAATGTCGAGTTGTTATTTTAATTTCAGTTACTATAACATTCCAGCACAGCTTGATGTAAATATTGGAGAGGGTTTCAGGGGTGGTTTCATCTTCCCTGCGACTCTCTCTATTGAACCATCTATGGTTAGCATAGATGCACCCGAAGAACAGGCGAAATCTGACCGAGGACACCTTAGATAATCACGCATGGCTTGCCCTGTACGACTTGATGCGACGCTCACCTTCAAGATTGCAATTGATTTACGCTACTCATATTCCCATTTATTGGGATTGAATAAAAAATCTCGTACCTAAGTGTGAGGGCACTTCGATATATTTTAATAAGTAGATTATAATTTCCTATTCCGCTCTTTTAAAATGCTCCATACAAAGTATGCAAGTAAACACCAGGCATTCCTCACAAATAGTGAGGTTAGTGGGTTTTACGTCTCGTCGACAGCGATGCCATTAGAGACGGCGACACATGACTTGCCACAGTGACAGGAGCTGTGAGAGGAGTCGACTATGGCCTTTGTTAAGGAACTATCCAGCATTTCCTTGGAGAGATCTCGGGAAACCATGGAAAGCAGAAATCAAGATGGTCGGATCAGACTTCCAAACCCGGGTCCTTCCGAATGAGAGTCCAACGTGTTATCGTTGGACCACCTCGTTAGGTCCTCTTGTGGCTATAAATAGTATACGTATGTGAAGTTGGTGCTGATGCTACGGCATGTCTTTCAGACTCGGTGGCGCACGGAGGTAATTGTCGCTTGGACCGTCAATGCAAGTCAGGGATGGTGTGTGAAGGTCAGATCTGCGAGTGCAGGCCAGGACTGCACTGGGACAGAGCCTCAGACTCATGCATCCACGACATAGGTGAGTATTCATACACAGTTTTGTGCATTTTTATCTTATGATAACGCCTATGTTTTTGGCTGAAGATTATATTTCTTGGTACATATGTTTACTTTTGTGTATTTTCTCCAGGTAAATGTAAAAGTTGATTTATCAAATTTTATGTTCCGCTAATGTGATTAAAAATTATTTTATATTCTTATCTTAATTTCCTTCCCATCGTTATTCATCTTATATGATTTGCAGATTACTAGACAAATCATACACGCGTTTGAAGGCTACAAAAAATGTTGGTTTATGCCAATATTCCAGCGGTTTTACAAATGCAATTTTCTTGTTCCCTTTGACTTAGTTATGCTGGTTCTTATTTTATGACTTACATCCATGGCTTTACATGCGTCTCATACTTGTAACATACCGCGTAATGCTGGCAGCATTTTGTTAATTAAAAATCACTAATAAGTACAGGCATTTGCATAAAGAGATTGTACCACAGATAGCATTGCTTAAGGTCGTCCAAATGAGGAAGAACCATAGTTTAATATTTGTATGAAGTAGAGTTGGTTTTGTAAACGTTACTTGAGAGTACATTTTCCTCTAGCGAAATAAATGTAGCTCGGCCAGTTTTACCATGATGGAACTTCAAAGCCAAAGTATGCACGTTCGTAGTTCTTATAAGCCGCAAAAACCAATAAACTAAAATAAACGAAAAAATTTACACTGAAAATACATGTCATGGGCGACTACTTGACGTGTTTTAAAATCTGTTACTAGATATTTTTGTATAAAAGAATCGACAAACGAGACAAAAAAAAAATGCAATTTTCCGAATTAAAAAAAAAACACATAATTATTTTGTAATGGTTTTTAAAACATGTTAAACAGTAGACCGCAACATGTTGTTTCAGTGTGAATTTCTAAATTTATTTATGTTCATTTGTTTTTTGCGACTTATAAGATCTAAGAACGTGCAAATTTTTGGTTTGAAGTTCCATTATGGGAAAACTGGTTGAGGTAAATTATTTTTCGTTAGAGGAAAATGTACTCTCAAATAACATTTACAAAACCAACACTACTTCATATAAATATAAAATTATGATTTTTCTCCTCTTAAACATCCTAAATGTAACATCGCATATCTTATTTTTTAACGCTGATACTAATATTTAGGCTCGTTTGCATTGGAGAGTTTACAATGAATGTTTCCCAGTGGTAATGTATTTATTGTATACAAAAGTAAAACTTAAATAACTATTTTTAGATAATTATGTAAGCATCAGTATGAAGTAACCAATACATCGAAATATCAAATGACTAAATAAATATCATGACCTAATCTAAAACAGATTATGTGTCTTATAGTCCCATAAGACAGTCAAATTTCGAAAAATAATGAATTTAAATTTTAGACATTTATATAAGTATTCAACTGAATGAAATATACGACGATAACCCTTTGAGTCAAATCTAAATCGATGATTCATCTAACAGCATACTTCATCTCTTTACAGCCCTAAGAGGTCAAATAATACAAAACTTCTGAATTTGGTTTACGAATATTTAAGTAATAAGTATCATGAAGCAAAAAACAACTTTGTTTCATCAGGGTCCGACAGATATCGAAGATTTATCAAGAACATATTCTACGTCTTTTTACTCCCTTAGGGGACAAATTTCTAAAAACCCTTAAATTACGTTTTGGACTTTTAATGGGTATCCTATTAAAGTGAATACCACGGTAATAGCCACCTATGTTCGAGATATATTGACGATTAATTGAAAACACTGTTCCCTTCTTTTCAATACTTAAGGTATCGATTTTTGAAGAAAAAAAATCATTACGTAGTGTAACTTTCAGGTAATTACGTAAGCATCATTATTAAGCAGAAATCATGCAATTAAAAAAAAACTCAAAAGGTTTCACTATATATCGAGTACTAGTCGAAGACACATTTTTTTCTAACCTCTTTTATGTTGAATTTAGAAAAGTGCTGACACTATGTTTTTGGTATTTACATGAGGATTATCGTAAAGAAAAGGGCTGTACCACTTTAAAAAATCATGAAATTAATTTTCGAGTATTAACGTAAGCATCGTACTGAAACAAAAAACACCTCTATATATCGAAAAGTGTTTGATAGATATCGAGGATTTCCCGTCTTTTCACCCCCCCTTCCCCAAAGAAAATAAATTCGACGGGTTGACTATAGAAACTAAATTCAAGACGATAACCCATCGGGTTCTTGCTATATCTACAGTTAATTAAAAAAAAATATTTCGCATATTACACCCCCTTCTATGTTAATTTTCGAAAAATCCCTTCATAATACTTGCCTACACCGTTGAACCGTATACATTATATCGCCCACCACTGGGCAGTCTAAACGAACGGCCACTTCTGACCCTGAGTGTAATTAGTTTACACAAATCACATGTTGGTAGTTACGTATTGTGAATTATATGTTAAATCTGCACGTGTTTGGGGCTAACAGAAAAGTTATCGGGTCTGTTTGTTGCCAGTGACCAGAGCTCCAGGTTCCTGTGTAACCCATGATCACTGCCTTCAATACGCTAACACGGAGTGCAGGAATGGTCTCTGTGCGTGCAAAAACGGGTACATGTCCGTTCCCGGAGCCCGGTACTGCCAGGAAGGTGAGTGCGCAAGTATGCGAGGTCGGTAAAGAATTATGAAAAATATGATGGTAAAATTATGGAAACAGATAAAGAAGATATTTTTTTGGAAATAAATACGTAGACTTCTGATATCAGTAGTGATAAATGAAATGTCAACACTACGACTTGTTAAGTGACATTCTCAGAAGTGTACATTTATCTATACCAAAACCAAACGTGTAGACGAATTTACTGAAAAATTATTATTTCTTGGCTTATGTACTGTACATTAATTTTTATTTTAGTTGCTGCAGTGATAATACGAATATTAGAAAGTAATTTCATCATAATATCCACATTTAGTTTAAATTTTGTAAGCAAAAATAACTCTTTTATATAGCCAGTGGAGAAATGCATGAAAATGATAAATCAGTAAAAAAATTTGTACAAGAGTGTTTCTGGACATAAAAATAAACATAGTCTGTAACGGGCACACAGTTTTGGGATTATTTATTGTGTGAGGGAGAGACTGCGACAATAGTAGCAAATCACATTGGCCAATTCAAGTTCTAAGGCGTGAAAGCCGGTCGAAAGGCCCTAATGGGAGAATATTTTTCTGGTGTATGCAAGCACTCTCGTCTTAAAATTCTGATGACCTGCCCAAATGGCAGGGCATTATATTATAGCTCAGCCCATTCACTTAGTATAGCCAATGAGAGAGCAGCTAAGTTAATAAATGACATATTTGCAATTATTGGCTATGTGAAATTAGATTTGCGACTGCTTAAGGGGTAATGGTACCAATATATTATTACATGCGTGTACTGGCTTAACTGAGAAATAAAGTGCTGCTGGGAAGCAAGTGAATAGTGTCTTCGCCAAGTAGGCGTGCCCATGTTAAAGTGTCGGTTGCTGATCGGCTGTCTCGGCACGTGGCGAAGACTGGTTTGGACGGAAGTGCAGTAATTCTGCACCGAGAGAAATTATCTTTGTCCCATAGTCTTCTTCCCATGGGAAAAAATATTTTGTGGCAAATACAAAATATCTTGTTAGTGTTGAGACAACTAAAAATTTTTGTGCTCACCACTAACATATTTTGCTGCCTCTACTAAAATATTGTGGTCACCAAAAATAATTTTTGTTGACTGCAAAATAATTTGGCTTTCTCAGTACAAAAGCGAAATTTTTCTTTCAGTGCGATTTTTATTATGACTGTTGCATTTACTTTTTTATCTTTGAGTATGCAGATGTCTTTGTCGTTGCAGTCTTTTGAGTACTTTATTGTCACTTCTGGGTATGATCGAAGTAGGAATCTTGATTTGTGTAGGGCCCTGACAGTTTCCGTTAGAATCTCTTTTGTAGCTGCACATGAATTATGGAGAATGCCATCTAAGAAAATATCACAAATGAAATGCCGAGCGTTGTATGAATAAAAATATATTTTAGTGTAGTTGGCTGTTCACATACGTATTTTCTCAAACAACTCATTTACGAGACGTTCAATGGGTTGTACGAGATAGTTAAACTGACATGCAATAAAACTATACATAAGAAACGAAAGCTTGAATTTTCTGATCTAATTTAATGAGTATGTTTTAACTTTTTGGAAGTATTTATTATGTGAAAAAGCAGAAAAAAATTAAGCAGGTGCTTTTCCAAAACAAAGTCAAATCTAGAATCCACTACCTCCTTACTGAAAAATGCAGCCACTGCGTCAATTAATATTTAAATGTGTTTTCTCTCACAGAGTTTTAAAAAATGTTTTTCATATTTGCACATGGTTGCTCTGGGTTTTTCGGGAGATAAGAGATTTCTTTGAAACTCATGCCACTGGTTGATCGGTAATTACGTCTTGTGGGATTATTTTGCTGTGTCCCAGGTACCAAATGGCTAAGGCGTCGGACACATAAAAGTTCAAAACGGAATTAATAATTATTTAACAGAAAATAGAGCATTTAAGTGAGTTCTAATAAAATTGAACAAACATTTCTTGCAAAATCAGTTCAGTTAAATTGGACGAGAATTAAGGACTGAAGTATAGGGGAAAAATATGACAGTTCCATAATGGCTGGGGTAAAGCTTACGTTATGGATCCCTCGTCGGCATCAAGCTCACTCCAAAGCTAAAATGTTACATAAAAATGCCTCTTCTCAATTGGCAATCACATTAAGCGTACTCTAGCCTAAACACTTTCCCAATAGTGTTACTACCAATTACGATGGCGGCAGATACGGTGAATGACACTGGTCTACCATGAAAGCCTGCCGTGACATCTTGCAGCTTTGAGTTATCAAAAGAAGGGGTTGCTACGGGACGCGAAAAAGCTTAAAACCCCCACCGCATAAATTTTTCTCTAAGGCGAATGATATGTGGCGGCAACGAGGTGTGGAACCTCAACTGCTCCGATAATTGCATAGCATACTCGGGCTGAAAACATTTATTCCATTACCGGAGTTATATGCAAATATTATTACAATAAAATATTAACATTTATGAGGACAAAAGTGAATACAAATGTTTATAAACCAAATGAAAAATTTCTTAACCTCCTGAAACAGGGATAAAAATCGACATTTAAAAAAAATGTTAATATAACAGCTGTTCAGTAAAATGCATCTAACATATCACTCGGTGAAGACATGAAATATGTATTAAACAATATTAAATCACAACTGTAGTTACCATTGCAGTAAGCTTAAACTAGTTAGATTAAATTTTCTGTGGGCACCACCGTTTGGAGTTACGGTGAAGTTCATTCCTTCAGCTAATATTAGTACTATTTTTGACTTATTTCTTGTCTGAGAAATTGAGGGCCAGTTGATTATTGTCGAGGTTGTGAACAGTTTTATCTTGTGAAGTTGGTTGAATTCTCTCCCTTCTCTTGTTTGTTGCACTCTCTAGGACTGAGACTACCTGCGGGGTTGAAATACTGTCAACTGTTTTAAATAAAGGGTGGGAAATTGATGTTGTTGATAAAAACGGTGCAAGTCACACATCTGCCCTGCTTTGAGATTGATATCGCAACAAGTTTGATGTATCCCTCCTCGTTCAGGCTCTGTACTTGCACGTTCATAGATTCTGTGAGCGTTTGTACTTACGCTGTGGTGGAGTTGAGTGAAAATGGATAAAATCTGGCAATAGAAATTCAGAAATGTTGGTGAACTCAGTATCCAGGTGTAATTCTGTCTGAGTTGGTCGAAATTTCTTGTTAAGATGGGTATTGCCTTCCCACGAGGCTGTGCATCATAAGATACAGGCTTTCTAGCCAGGATGCCTAGTTTGTCTTTAAGATAACATCTTCATAAACAGAGCTTGTTTCAGATTTCTGTTAAGAAACGGCTGAATGAGTACTGAAATAATAATTGATAACACAGATAAATTAAATATTCTTATTTAAACCACCGAACGAGGTGTCTTAGTGACAGAACAATGGAATCATTATGGAGAACGTGAGTTAGATACCAGGTGTGAAAATTTTTATTTCGGTTTTCCATTGTTTTTTGAACTCAATTCACGAGCATGCTGGAACAGTTCTTGAACCCGCGCCTTAGCCATTTTCCTTCCTGTCCCTGGTTCTTTGAACAAACACTGATTCACTCTCTAATGACCTCGTTGACGAGTCGTTAAGACTTATCTATCAACCTGCCATTCTTTATTGTCCTCAGCAGTATTTTTTTGTCAATACCACACATAGACTATGAGCCAGAAGCATTTGTGGGCTCACCTCGAACATAAAGCTAAGACTTACATATTTTGTTAATTTGATACCGCTGATTACGAATATCGAGACGCGGACATCGAAATCGGTAGCTTTCCGTCTCAAAATGGCGTTCAAAGATAGCGGGTCAGCTATACGACCACTTTGGCTTTCAGTTGGTGTAACTTTTTTTCTAGTAAATATTTTTATGTTCTGTAAACTTTATTTTGTTTGTCTTGAGTAGTTGAATCAGAAAGTGTATAGTTATTTAAAAATAAATGCTGTTATAGTATAAATATCTGCAGCAGAAAATCGATTAATCATTTTATTTTAGTTTACGATCACGTTACGACACTAATTTAAAATAAGTTTGGGCCGTATTAAAAAAATAGTCTAAACAA
>PNEQ01067460.1:0-31427 GCA_003012365.1 Medauroidea extradentata | reverse complement strand
GCTCTCTTGTGAAATATCTATAAAACTGTTGGTTTGGATGTTATTATTTTTGGGAGACTTTGTGTCTTGTTGGCTAAGAAGCTAGCATCCCTGCCCTCGGTCACGTGGGCAAGCGGATGCCTGGAGGAACGTTAGGTTTTTCCTGTTGACGTCACTAGGTCTTATTGACATCACTACATTTGTTTAGTGAAGAAATTAACATGAAAGAATAATTTAAACATCAAGTGTTGTACATTTTTGGAATCAGTATAATTTTCTGTATTTTGCCCATATTTAATATTATATAAGTTATATCCAGACTGGACGCTAGAGGTTTATAGGTTTCGCGGCGGAAATCACGTGACCGCTGTGTCGCGGGAGTGGGGGGAAGGCCAAGCTTTTTTCTGGCAGCGTGGCGGGCCTGAGGCTTCTTGGTTCCGAGTCGTCGCAGAAGAAGGGTGTTTTTCACGAGTGCTGATGCCGTAACCAATTTGTAGGAAGCATGGTTTGTCGGGCGCGATGGTGCGAGAGGACAGATTTTAAATACAACTATCAATTGTGTAATTGCCGTTTTTAATATTTGAAGTTGTGGTAATGAGGGCGGAGTTGGTCGCAAGTGAGCCCAGTAGCAGTAAGAGGAAGTGATGTGAATTTTCAGTTTGTTTTCGGCACTTGCCATTTTTGTTTGTTTATGGACTCAACGAGGTGGGGTACTGCTGAAGGTACCGTCACACTATCTGTTACATTACTTTGTAATAAGTCAGTCTACAACTTGTTTATAATTTTCGCACAACACAACTTACTAGATAATAAGGAGGCCTTAAATGTATACTTCATTATGATGGTGTAATTTGGTAACCCTTTTACACATTTTAAAAAGTTGCTAGTGATTGTGAAATAATACCCTCAACAAATTTATTAATACTGTATACATATTTTTGAAATTAAACCCTTTCTTAGGTCTTTCTGTAATGTAGTGTCTTACTATAAGAAACAAATTTCCAGAGGAGAATAATATTAACAAAATTACCAATTCCCTTAATAAAGTGAGGTCTAGCTTAACTTGATCATTTCTCATTGCCAGCTTCTGAGGTAAAATGCAGATGTGATGACATAAAAACTTAGTAAAAATGAAGGCCATAATTTCCGTGTGTGTTTAATTTCAAATTAGATAACGCCAAACACACTGCATGTATAAACAGAAATAATACTAAATTACGAGCCACAAGATTATGTAAAACTTTGTTTGGGTACTTTCTGATCAGACTGATTTTTCAAACATGAAATACAGTGGAATCTCACTATAACAACAACTTTAAATGGCAACAAAAACTGTCTTTATAGCGGATTGTTGTTATATGCAAATATTTTTTCATGTATTATGGATAGATGGTGCATTATAAAGCTGTTGTTATAGGACAGATAATGTTATATACCATACTCTTTATAACGAGATTTCACTGTACATGCACACAGTCATACCTATTGTAGTTAAATATTTGTACATTATCAGATATTGATGCAGGTGACTGCATTCATACAGAGAAAAGTTAATATCACTAATTATGAAATAACAGATTTACAAAATTGAGCATGGCTTGAAACCACAACAATCACATAATAAAGTTTTAGTTTCGTAAACTTGTATTTAAATAGCATCCGAGCATTGTAGAATGCATCCAATAATTTGCTTACCAAATTATCTTGAATTTTGGAGAGTTAAAAAATTTACCACGAACACCCAACATATTATCACAAGCGGTTCATTTTCACTTTGGCTGCAACACAAAGCAAGGACGGTAATTACCAACTTTTCACTGGTAGGAATAATGTAGACAAAGGAACGAACAAGCTTTACGAACTGTGGCCATTACTACTGTTTCAACAGCACTACACCAGAGTGCACACGTACGCAGTGATGCCAGCTATGATCAGGGTTGCCAGATCAAAAGCAAAGAAGTATCGTAACTGGAAGAAAAAAAATCTCGTACAAGTTTTAGATACTACTGTACTCCTCGACAAAAAATCTGACCATTTTTTACGTGTTTACGATGCAACTGCTACCTTTCCCCACACAATATGTGTTGGTGACCTACCTTTCCCCACGCAATATGTGTTGGTGACCTTTTTTTCCCTGTCAGCATGCTAGGTACATCCTACAGGCCCAGTCCTTAAAATCATGATCGTCTCAAAATCTTCGTACAACAGAAATTTTACATTGTACATTGAGGAAAAGGACAGAAAATCCTTTTATAAGAATGAGAATTCTCGTAAACCTGACAATGCTGGCCACGACTTCAACATAAACCCTGCGCAACGAAATATCCACTGTTTCCACATGTTGCCTGATGACAATATATGCAGCGTGTAGAAGTAACAGCACGCTACACGAGACGAGACAAATTAATACCAGTGCATTGAATTTGTATTTACGTACACTCTACACTGCATAGCAGAAAGGTAGTTCACCTAAGTACATAATAATAATAAAAAAAAGAGAGAAAAAAAAGATTGTTTCCTCAGGAAAATTAGAAAAAATCACGAAATTTTAAACAATTCACAAGAAAATGAGAAAAAGGACTTAATGGCAGCCCTGAAATATGGTACTGTACTTATAAAAATTATTTTTAAAATGTACAGTGTACTGTTTGCTTACCTCTTTCGTAGTTTCAGTCACAAATGCCTTTTTTCTGCTGTGCACTTATACAGAATCATGCTTCCCAAACTGCTACAAGTAGGTTGGCATGCACCGGACCCTGGTTCACACTATCACTCCTAAATGATACTAAAAACATTGTGATAAGGCCATCAAGACTGCTACATTCTGGTCTTTACATTACATGTCGTATGTATTGTAATCTGTAAATTTGAAACTATAATCCATAAATTTGAAACTTTGTCCAAAACAAATAAACCATTATGTTTGCTCCTCGACCAATAAAAATATATTTGCGAGTAATGCCTAGGGTATCGGAAAGAGACTGTAGCATGACTATTAATTAAATTCAAAGCAAAGTGAAAATGTAGCAGAAGTGTATCGTTACCGGATCTGTAGTGTAAATCAAGCCTCCTAGTTTTGTATAGCTGCATGTTATCCAGTATGATATCTTGCTTCATTACAAAGTTTATTGAATTGTTAATTATAAAAAATAAATAAAATTATATTTAGTCAGGGCTTACTTATATTGTGGGGTCACAAACAGTAACGACATCATACTACAACTGTATTACAACAGGTAGGATTATGGCAGGTCTTACTGATATCGCCATTACAAACCAAATACAGGTACAAAAATATTGAAGTTGATTTACATTAGTAGTATTTTCTTTCAGTTCCCATAGCAAAATTTTTTGCATCATGAAACGTTCAAATTATGCAAACATGAATAATACATATCTCATAATTTACATTTTACTACATGAAATGACATTACAAATCAATGCATTCACACAGTTATACACAATTTCAATGTAAAGAAATATATTTAACCATATATATGCCCAGGGTATTCAGAAGTTAAAATGTAAAATTTAAGTATGGTACAGTATGTACAAAAAAAGAAATGCAACAAAATATTTGCAAATGACATAAAATGGGCAAGACTAAAACAAAAGATATGTTTGATGCCTGTGCCTTCCACAAGGTAGCCAGAAGTTTAATAGTACGGTCTTCTGGGATTGTTCTGAAACATAAAAACACACAGTTATTGAGTAACATGTTTCCCCAATCTTTCACAATCTAGTAAAATACTAACATTTTATTCTTTTAATTACCACATTTACCACTGGGTATAGTTATACATACCATACAATCTATTATTTTTGGTACAAAAACTCATTTAAACGAATTCAGATATTTTCAGTGATGCAAAAACAGGTACAGCAGAACCCTAATTTTACGAGGCCTAAGTGTGCCCCATTGTAATCTTATAAAAATAGCTATTTCGTAAAATCGAAGACTCTTAAAATGGGGTTTCAGTGAATATATTTACATCTACATTGCAATATTCTGTTGTATGCTTAATTGCATGGCTATATAATCTGTTTTGTAAAACATTAAGTCCTATATTAATAAAAAGGTTATGTTTCCAGAATATCTCCATTATGCAAAACATCTGATACTCAAATCAGATTTTTTCCGCAAAGAATAATGTTAGTAGTCAAAGTTAAGTTTCTCAATACTGAACAAACGTCTTCATTTATCTTAGTCTTTCAAAAAAATATGGTTCATACAACAAATTGCATAATACTACTAATGTCTGCCATAACATTTAACAATGTACAGGCCTGTAAAAAAATTTTTTTTTAAATCCAAGATACATTCGAAAAATGGTTTCAAAAAGAATTTTTTTAAGTCCAAATATTTGAAAACTTAAAAACTCTGCAGGCTATGATTAATGTTTCATTCCAATTAGCAATGGGATAACGTCTAACTATTATAATAATTTTTTGACAGTTTTTCTCAGCCCAGCAATATATCCCATCCAACAGCCTGAGTCGTGAGGCCAGGGTAGTAATGTCTCCCTAGTATGTACTTGGAAAATATTGCGTTGAGCAATCTCTATAAATAAAATGGCTTCACTGACCGACTGACTGACATACCAAGCAACAGCCAAAAACAGCTAGACCTAGAAATGTGAAATTTTTATGTGGGTTTCCCTCAGAGGATAGGCGAGCACTACAAAATGATTATTTTCGCAATTCAACCCTTTACGAGGTGAAACGTGCTTTAGACTAATTGCCGCAACAGCTTATGTAACCTAAGGACTACGTCGTTATTTTAATTTCATGAGACAACTATTCAAATTCATACCTAGCAATTTTAGGTAATTTTTTAAAATTCGACACTTAAGAGGGTGAAAAGACGTTAAATGTATTGTTTTCGATTATTCATTGATATCAAGCAAACATACAGATTTTATTTTCACTTCAAAATGGTTTCTTTAAATTAGACTCCTAGGAGGTGAAAAGTATACAACTCTGTTTTTATTAATGATCAATAAAGACTGAACCAAATAGGTTATGGTCATAATGTTCACTTCAAAAGGGTACTCATAAAAATGTCTTTAAGGCACAACATCGAGATTTTCTGAAATTAGATTTCTGAGGTAGTGAAAAGACATGAAATGCGTTTTTTATTATTTGTCCATATCTATGAACCTCATTGTGATATGAAAGTGCTCTCTGCTTCAGCCTGAGGCTCTACAACCCCCCTCCCCCCAACCTTCCTAACAGGTGGACTGTTGGTAAAAATATAAAATATGCCTGCGCGTTAAAGTCTTTAAGTTCCAAAACATACAACCCAACATAACATGCACAAGCACAAGGTACTTTTGCAGCACATAGAGGTATTAGAGTTACATTTTTAAAGCTTGCTTTATTTTGTTGTTGAATTGTGCGGCTCACAGATTTCAGCCATTCAAATGTTCTTATAACGCCTTAACACAATAACGGCACCACATGTACTTTTGTAACAGTAACAGACTGCCGAATTTTCATTGCACAAGGTCCCATCTTTTGTATAGCCATTATATTGCACATGTAAATTACGAATATGAACATTAACAAGCAATAATCTATGAAAACTTAAATAATAAACTAAATGAACTTTTGTTAAAACCAATTTCAACATACAACAAAATTAAACGCAGGCTTCTATAACCATACTAGATTCCTGCAATTGTGACAAAGGGTCTGCCACTACAAAATCAAAATATAGGAGCTCAAAAACCAAACATTTTTCCTTTCCTTTTGCACAAACTGCTATAAAAAACTATGACTTCAAAGGCTGCTAATACTCTGTGACAGTTTAATTGATCAAAACTTGCATACCAACCCATACACACCCACGAAGAAAAATCGTTCAATTAGGGATGGAAACAGTAATGGAGCCAAGCTGTGTTGCCAGCTCTACACAAGAATGCAGTACACTGCATGACGTGTTACACAAACAGTCTAGCTTTACGTGCTACAGGCTGCCCAGGGAAATCTATTATTGGCCTAAGTTAAGAGGTCCGTTTATCAAGGACTTACTACACAGAGGAGCAGAGTGACAGTCAACACTGTGTTGTTTCATTTGTAAGTACAGTAAAACCTCCATAAACCAATATTATATTTAATGAAAAACCCTATACAACGAAGTACAGATTTGGTCCTGCCAAACCCCCATAAGAACAAAGCATTTTTAACCACCAAATTTCAAAATTAATTAGTTCAAAATGGTAAAATCTCTTTACAATGAAAGATCTGGTTTTAAAACATCACACGTAAGTAGTAATGATATTCTACAAGCCACTATTTTTTTATTTGTCCTCACTCTGAAAATACGTTAAAACCTTGGATGCATAGACTCAAAAATGGCAAATTAACGTAAACACCACTTCTTCAGTTCTTTGGTTTAAATGCGCGAGGGCTACAAATATATCTAGCATGTGGGGTTTTGTGGTGGTTCATATACTCCTCATAGGATAGTGCTACAATCAGCTGTTTAGTAACATGAAGAAAACCCGGAGAGCAGAGGAGGAGAAAGACTATAGCCAGGCAGATAATTCCTGCAAGCATGTGGCAAGTTTGTGTGTGAGTCAGCAATTGTTTCTCTGTGATTAGCTGTAATAGTAGAATCGTGAATCCAGAATGCAACTGCTGGAAGTATACATAGTAAAATCAATCTTATAATTTTCTTTTTTCCTCCACTATTTTTACCTTCTTAGGGGCTGAACATGAAGGAATGGTACAGTTTGTTATGCACACAAACTTCTATACATTAGAGCACGATAGGGTTAATTAATTATTGAGAATAACATGAAATCACATTTTGACTCTTTTCTCCTTCTTAGTCGTCAAATTTCCTATTTTGCTTTAATTAAAAGCAAACATATACAAGGAACAATACAAACTCAGTAAGAAAAAACAATTTCAATATAAATCATTCTCTCTCAGCACCTAAACAAAAAATTACCATTATCACGTTATACATCTTTAATCAAATACGTAATGACAAAATTTACTTTTCTTATTAAATATTTTTTATAAAAAAATAAGTCTGTAATTATAATGAGGCCCAACATTACACTTAACTGAACTATATGTATGCCATGTCATGATCATGTTTTTCCCAAATAATTTTAAAATCGTAGCCTGTTTGAGTAATCTTTCCATTTAGTGAACTATTCCGCACATCCGTCAGTAACGAGCATCTAGACCAGGACTTCTCAATTAAATGAATTAAATGTACCTTCGGGCCAGTTGCTTCAATTTGATATAACTACCAAAATCACTCAAAAAAAAAAAAAAAAAAAAAAAAAAAAAAAAAAAAAAAAAAAAAAAAAAAAAAAAAAAAAAAAAAAAAAAAAAAAAAAAAAAAAAAAAAAAAAAAAAAAAAAAAAAAAAAGCAGTCAATAATTATAGGCATTGTACGGAATCATTTAATAGAACTTATTGTTAGCCAAACATAAATTATCATACGCAGAGATTTGAAACCCTTATGATCCTGACCCAGATTATAGTAAAAATAGAAAGCCGCAAAGTCAAATTTTCATACTCTGTGATTTAATACCAAATAACTAAATACATAAGATCATATGAACACAAGGATACACTCAATGACATAATCTCTAAATGATACATACACAATACGTCTCAACGAGACCAACAAACGCCCAAATATCGAATAAGGTCCAATATAACAGTGCATTCAGGATTCAGCATCCCTAAACAATCACTCGATCACCTAAACCCTACATACATATTCAAGTATAGAAGGAGAGCAGGACTACCCCACTAGCGAAACGGAACACGGAATTTACAAAGTTCATTAAAGTTCAAAAAACGTAGGAGGCCTCTGAGAGAAAACGAGAATGGTTAAATGCGCCGAGATGAACGTAAATGATCGATATACTTCCATCAAGATATTGATCGCCGTAAAGTTTCTTGAACCGCAGCACAGAAAACATATATTCTTCTTACCTTGCTCGTTGCCCCAGAAGGTTACCATTCGCCTTCTATATCCACGGAGACCAGCCTTTATAGATCACTACACTCCAAACGGAAACGCCTCTCCCGAGACGGCAAAGTATTCTAGCAGCAAGGCATAGAGACAATCCAGGATTCGAAAACGTCCTCTTCATAAGTACAGACAAGGTTAGTCTTTAAACAAGATACTTAGGCAGACGCCCAGAAGCTCACATCAGCCACTCGTCGACATACATAACCACTAGTGAACAGTCCCATCATCCAGCACCGAATGACCCACCTTCCACAATGTTCCCTCTCTCCACCATCCTCACTCACCTTCCCCTTCCTCCCCTCTTCTCAGTAATCACAAGTTAGAAGTTAAGGAGAGGGGGAGGCGGGAGTTGAGACCAAACAGTCTAATGGCACATAAAACTAGACCAGGGCACCAGAGAAACCATAAACAGACTATCCAGGAGCACAGATTACATTGACCTAAATATAACTATTAAGAAATAGCCTTTAAATTATTATAACAAAACATTTTCGCTGATTTCTGACTTATTCTATTGAGAAGGCCTGATCTAGACTGTGCATGTCTTAAATATTCTTCGTCTTCTACCTGCCGCCAAAATAAATGTGTGTCGCAGAACTCTTCATGTGGGGCATTGCAATGATTAAATTTAAAGTTATCCCTTTCTTCATCCCCATCTATTTCCAATAGCAAAAAAGTTTGTCGCTTACTACATTTTGCCCAACATTTTCTTATGGACAGAGCACAGAACACTGCTTAAATATTTTTACATAGGCCTCATTGATAAATTCCTAGCAGATATTTTTAATATTTACCTGATTTTTAAAAATTATTTTGGTGCTATATACAGCCAAGCAAAGCAATTGTTCCAAGAACATTGTAATTTTCAAATTATTCAGCTTAAAATGACATATTTTTAAACGCCATCGTAAACATTGAATACGCGTTCTTATTGGCTTACACATTATGGCGTAGACTTACTTGTTTTAATTAGCCACTGCACACCAGACTTTATTGTTTGCTGTAACATACACTTGAATATATATAAATTAAAGGTAAATATAAAATGCTTAATTAATTATATGGATGAATGAATTATAGCTTGATAGAGTTCCGTACATAGCAAGCTGCCAGGTGTCGCATCGACGTCCTTACAAGGAGGGTGCAACTCACGTCACTCTGAAAAGAACAGTTTATTGGCATTCTTGGTTATGCTACCTAGTTACGGTATTTTCAATGGATAAGCGTATCAACTATTGCATTAATTCAGCCAAATCATTAACCGTTCTGCAATCACGTAAATTTGCAGTGCTTTCGTCAACCCTCTGGTTTGTCCAGTACATGAAATCTCAATAACTGCGATCCTGATTCCAGAGGGGCGTCGCAGATTACATTCGGTGTTCATCACGTTAATTAAAACTAACACAAACAATAATTTGTTTCGCGAGCAACCTTGTCAACCTACATCCGCCTCGCTCTGAGGTTTGGGACGAACAGCCCCCCAAAAACGTACGCTTTCCACGAACCAGGACGCGACCTGACAGCTAATCCCTGAGATGTGCATGAAGTCACCATAACCACGCCTCCTCACAACGATCCATCAGCTATTCCGGTCGTTATGCTTTATATTCTTCCTTATTTTCCATTTTTCTCTCACAAATATAAAAACATTACAGAATTCCTTACCACTATCATATTGGTAATGAACAATTACACATACATTTACACGAACCCTGAAATATTAATTCTACACTAATATTTGCCTTTATTTACAAAGTCGGCCTCTGATTGGCTGCCCCCATACTTCCTTCCTCTGGTGGGCGTAGGTCAGCATCACTCGCAGCATCCCCTTACTCCTCTTTCCTTACAGAGCAAGACAAATGACGTAGTTTCTTTTTGAAAAGCTCTGGTGACACAACCCCGCAACATAAAAGATAGGGTCGAGTTCCTTGTCAAGAGTCCCTTTGGGTACAACATTTCTCTTCTGTTCTAACATTGGTAATGGAGGGGTTGTGGAGTACACCACCACCGAAGTACGCTTTTGAAACTTCGTTTCCATACCAGCCATAAACCTCCTATTCTTACAACAAATTAATTTGAACTGAAATTTATACAGTACGTTAACACATTGGTTAATTACTCCTTCCTATCGACTACACAAAATTCTGATTACAGTGTAATGGAATTTTTCAACGGCTTAATAAAACTAATAAAATTTAGCAAATCCAGTTACTTAAAAAGTTTGGGAAATTTGCCAGATGTTAAGGGATGCGTGGTTGTATACTTGGTAGTCAACAACAATGATTTCACTGATGTTCATTTTAAAGGAGTGAAGACAGCAAGCCAGCAAGATCTTCACAGAGCTCATACATTGCAAGGTTTTAGTTATAGGTAGAGGCTGGAAAATTTATCTGATTCAATAACCTGCCGGCTAGAATCCATTTTGCTATGCATACTCAAGTCCCGTCTATTAGCTCATTGTCGGTTGTTCCACTGAGTAGCAGCTAGTGGACAAATAGTCGGGACTTGAGTATGCATAGAATAGTTGATTCTAACATGTAGTTCATTAAATCCGCGAAATTTTCTGGCTCCTAGTTATAGATCTGAGTTTGTCCATTTAATTTATACTCCAGAGTGATAACTTACCATTAATTCATTTTAATGTTTCATATCTGGTATTTAATCATAAGTTTAGGTTTAAAAAGTCAGCAGAATAAAGTTCGCAAGCGTACAAAAAGTAAACCGCTCGAGCTAACAGATAGAATGCGTTTAACCAAACCTTGCATGGACTGGTTACCGAATGTCCTTGTTGCGCAA
The DNA here is from genome assembly GCA_003012365.1 of Medauroidea extradentata. Lineage (NCBI taxonomy): Eukaryota > Metazoa > Arthropoda > Insecta > Phasmatodea > Phasmatidae > Medauroidea > Medauroidea extradentata. Next base: position 20,647 of record PNEQ01067460.1, on the reverse strand, counting down.
ATCAGGAAAATAATATAGCAGATCCATTTTTTTTTTATTACAAGTAAAGTTTTTCTCTCAATAATTTTCACATTTCTTGTGAACGACATTGACAGTTGTTTCGGGTAAAGTTTCGCAAGACCCCGGCCAATCACGGGTGCCATGAACTCGTCTATTGGCTAATGATGTTGCCACAGCCAGTGGAATAGCCAAAAACACTACAGCTGCAGAGATTTCATCGCAAATTGGAAGCTGCTGACTGCAAAGCTTAACTTAAAAGAACTTACTTATTTTATACTAACCATGTCGTATTGTATATAATACATAAAAATAATTGTTACATACATAAACTGTATTTTTTTTTTGTCAATAGCAGACCATTAAGTCTCTTCTTGAATCTTAAACCATGCTATCCGACTTGATTTATCAGACTCCGCTATAGTTAATATTTTGCTTGGAGTAAATTATACTTTATTGCTGCGCAAACCAACTGCTATAACTATTTATACTCTTCGGAGTTAGAGCCAAACTGGAATTTACCACATTTATTTAAAACCATTTCAGAACTTGAATGCATGTTGCTATAGTTTGTGTGTTACATACATTTTAAAATGTACAGTATCGTGATGTCACAGGGACATCAACATGGCAGTTCACGTTTTTACTGCACAAAACAGACAGCTCCTAAGTTTTTCTAGAATTACCCAGACACAAAGGAAAAAGTATGATAGCATTGTTCATTAAATGAAACTTACTTATAAATAAAAATATTAATTTTCCTTATTCAATTATTTATGTAAGGAAAATAAATGGGTTACCATCACTGGCAGGACAATCTATCATTACACTGTAAACATTTTTGAAGTAATTTAACTCGGAGGTTTTCGATTAATGACGAGTTTAGTTTGAACATTTCCTGCGTGCTCGAAGCATGTATTTGCTGGCTGCGCGGACCACCCAAAAAAGACATGCGAGCATACCCAGTCTTTATCAGTGCCTTGGCTCCAACACGCGCGACACTGGCTGTAATGAATACCTGAGTGCGGAGACTGCACTTTCTGTGGGCAGAAGCCTGAATTACATTGTCTCTAACCAGCACCAAATTCTTTTTGAACGGCCTGGTACGAGACTTGCAGCGTAAGAGAATCTGCATGTGTGGTTACCTTCATGCAGCCCGCAGTTTCCAAACTCATCTACACAAGTGATAGAGCAGGTGAAATATGAACACAAGATTACACACGGGTGTGTTCTGCATGTTGCAACAACGTAGTGCACTATTTCTCCACTGGAATGAACGTGCGCCTCAACGAGCACTTAGCAACCACAAAGTGTGGCATGTTTTTAGGTGTACAGTAATCTATGGGAAAAAAACCGTCTTGCTAGTGCCGTAAACACAATGTTCTGTTGTTGATAACTGGAGCAAAATGGATAGTGTGGAAAGGAGAGGAACATCAAATTTTCATATAAAGAAGAACTGTCGGACTTATCATGATGCTAATTTTAAACTCATGGTTGACAGGTATGCGGAAGCAAATAATAATAGCGCTGCTTCAAAACACTTCAACATACCAGAAGCAAATTTACGACGTTGGCAGGTTCTAAAAAGAAGCTGAAAAATGCAAACTCCACTTGAAAGCTTTCAGTGGGCCAAAAAAGTGTCGCTTCATTGCAATTGAGAAAACTGTAGTTGACTATGTAAGTGAAAAATGAAGAGATTATCAAAATGAAGGCTCGTGTAACAGCTACAAGTCTCAACATTCCCAGGTCAGATTTTAAGGTGAGCACAGGTTGGTGTGTACGAATGATGCAACGTTCTGGGTTAGCTCTATGACATAGAACACCTTTAGCACAGAGTCTGTCTTCCGATTTCAACGAGAAATTGATTGAATTTCAGAGGTATGTGATTGGTTTGTGGAAACAGCATTCATATCTTCTTAGTCAGATTGCCAGTGTAGATCAGACACCTACTTATATTTTTTGACATGTCAATGAATACATACAACAGTGAATGATAAAGGTGCAAAATCTGTGCTGGTAAAGATTGCAGAAATGAAAAAAACACGATAACTGTAATGTTAGCAGTGTTAGCAGATGGAAGAAAACTTCTCCTGTATGTCATTTTACACCACAAAACTTTGAAGAAAGAGAAGCTACCAAAGGGAATCATTTTTAGGTGTCAATAAAAGGGCTGGATGAACAATGAGTTTGTATTGGATTGCGTGAAGAAGTGTTTTGCTTTATACAGTCCAATTTTATTACATTATATTACATAATTTTGTAACTCCATGGTGGTAGCAAATTTATGTTCAATGAATTATTGCATTTTAGCGATCTCTTGCAAATATACAAACAGTTTGTACAAACGCTTACTAACAGCTTGTGAACAATTCAACATTTAAAATACGCCTATTGTTAACAGTTTCGACATACCCGTCTAGGCCTATGCTATAAACCACAATTTCAAATTGTGGGCAGATTGAAAACAACACTGTCTTTGTTGGCATAAATAAGAAACATGTTAAAGTACGTAAAAATGAAAACTTGGACAAGGAAACACAGATTGGTTCATGGAAGTTAGGGGCATTAACTCCTTAACTGCAACATTAGACTATAGTCGAATATACAAAATATTGCTTAGCTGCGACATTCGACTTTAGTCGAACACCAAATTAAATGACTCTGTAAACACTATGTACAGGTACATAGTTTTCTCGTTTAAAATTAATAAAAAAAAAAAAAAACAATCAACAAAAAAAAATATTTTTAAAAAAATTTTTTTACACTTTTTGGCATAGTTAAAATTTTTCATCCCACAGCGAAAGAGTTACACAGTAATGCTTCGGGACCTATTTTACAAGAAAAGGCTTAGCATAAAGCACTTAGAGTGAGAGTAGAAAATTAGCAAGCATCCAATAGCTGGCTTTTAAAATTTCAAGCCATTGTAACACACAAAAATTATGTGGTGAAGAACTTGCTGTAACTCTTCATATTCTAGAAACATGGCAACCTTAATATGAATTTTATGTGCTATGTATTGTGATCAAGAAAGTTTCAGTCATTCATAATCTTTAAAATAAATAGCATTTTCTGTAATTTTGATATTTTTTTTGCTTGCTTCCATAATTTCCACGATATGCTGAGAGTTGTCGACCAAAGTTTTATCATTCTTGTGAAATTCTATGCCGAGTAGAAATCAGTTGTATAAAACCTCTATTTAACAAACCCCCTTACAACAAACGTAATTTTTTGGTCCATTGAGTTTTGTAAAATAAAGGTTTTACTATATTCATAAGTTAAGACTATTTAGGTGCAAAAATAAATTAAGTGTGATATCAATGCATCAAATTCTACAAATGAATTTTTATTATGTTGTACAAAGTAAACTGATATTTCCAGGAGGTGTAGATGCCAATACCCTAAACACCTCTGATACAACACACTGGTCACCAAGAAGGTTGAAATAAGCATCACACTGTATCAAAAGGCATAAAAGAGAATACCTTCATGCTTAATGTCACATATACGATTGCATATGCACATGCAAAACTAACAAAATTATATATTAAGGACATATCTGCCTAAAATTTCACAAAACCTGAGTACATTGATGTAAAACAACTTACCAACGGATTAGGACGGAAACGATAAGCCAGCATCATTCTCTTCCTATAGGCATCATATTCATCATCTCCTCTTGTTACATCGTCAGGACGTTCAATACCAAGACCTTGGTTATCAGGACGAGAAGATGCTCTGGAAAAAAATAAGTTCTGGTATTGTCACTGCATTCTATTTTATCTTTTAGTCTTTCATGAGAATTGAACACTGTGGTACAAAACTGTTTTGTACCAACTACAGCAGTTATGAGTTTTATTGAGTACATTTGTGACGAGTCCAAGCGAGGCAGTGTTTTCAAATAATTTGGTCTTGGCTGAGCTGGGTAAATAGATGAGAGTTCCCTATTTGGAAAAATGTAGTTACTGTTAACATTTATTTTATTTACCAAATTACATTTAAAAGGGAAACATGACTACAGTGAAACTTTGTTAAGATTTTTCAACTATGTATGTTTGCCTCTTTTGTAAGATTAGAAATTTTTTATTACATATATTTAAACATACAATCTAACACATTCCTGTATAATGAACATACTACATTTCTCAGTCTCTTCAGAAATGTCTGCACAGAGTTTTAATTCATTAACAATTTGTTCTGTGCAAGACAGATACAGTGTACATTATATCACAACATTAATTTTGCCAATGAAATAAATAAACAAATTTTTTACGTAATGTGTTGTCACACTGGTAGTCTGCAACATCATACTGCTCTCGGTTCTTGGCCTCAGCCACAAGGTGCCCAGTGCTGCAAGGTAGGTGTCATTGCACCCATGCCCAGCCCCTGCAGTAGTAGTTAGACACAGGCTGCAATTACGGTGCAGAGACAGAACTCCAGTATAAGTGAGGGAATAGGTGGGAATTGTGTCCTTTGATATGTACTGATGACTACCCTGCCACCATTCACTCGTGATCTATGCATTTTTTCCTTGTGGTTCTCTAGGTTCCAGCAGGAGTACATGAGCTCACCTATCACAACTTCAGAGGAAGGGGAAGAGTGGACCCCAACAACTAAAGTACATATTCTCTGTAATACAGTATTCCCAGTAAAACATAGTTTGTTGAGAATGTTTGTACTTTATACAATCTAAAGGGCTACTTATCACAAACGCAAATGTGTTATAAATGACTTATATATGAATACCGTCGCCAAATGAGTTAAATTTATTGGTATTCTGTGAAACATTACTTTTACGACTGCAGAATATGTATTTGGAATTAAATTTTACTAAGTAACAACAACTTTTTTTAAGGCTGGGGCATGGAAAAGGAAATTATTAAACTGCACAATCTGCACATCCAGCCTCTTTGAGTGGCTACTGGGCTTACCTGCATAAAGTTACATGTCCTGACAACAACATTAGTATAGACTGTTCACAATAAGTGAGCACTGTTTAAAGTTTTCTTTCAGCCGTTATGCATTCATCTCTACTATTTTCAATATGAAAACTATCATGAATTAAAAACCAGTGTAAACGTTTCACTACACTGAAAACTAATCACCTTTGGCCGCAATAATATAGAGTTTTTGGTTATTACAAATGTTGAAAGTGTTCAAACTATAAAGTGAACAGAATATTGTAGTTACAGCAACATTCATGAGGGCTTGAAGAGAAATTTGAAGTTCACACACACTTTCTGAATGCCGGCCTATGAACTTGTTTTTTTTTTTTGTGCTATCATAAAAATGAGAGAGAGAATGAAAATAAAACTTTACTGTATGACTTGAAGAAATTACCGGTATATTACTGAGTGATTTAATCAATTAATAGTCACGTAGAGAGAAACAAGGTTTTGTACCAAAATTTTTCAATTTAATATTATTATATGTATTCCTTTTGCATTGTGTGACAAATTAACACGCTGGTGTCTAGATTAGCCACACTACTTTCCACCAGGCAAATTATGTATTGTAAAAAAATGCTGAAGAAGGTAACCTAGTTCACAAAATTCCTTTGGCAGTATGAACAATAATTATTTATCTCCTAACATCTGCATACTGCCTAACAACTAGTTAAATGTGTGTGGTAGATATACAAATGCTGAGGACATAAATTTTAAATTTACACGTTTTTGAAGGAAAATATATGGGAAAACTACAGAACAACAACCCTAGATAGTGATATTGGACAACTTTATGAACAATAATTTGCCCCATTCCCCTACATAACTGTTTCAAAGCCGTGGGGCTGTTTGAGGGCACGTAAACATAAAATAAAACGCCTTTTAAACAAAAAATAAAAACAAATATGCAATATAATTGCTGCCGTAGAATTAACATAACAGACGTTGTATCCACTTTCCACACCACATATTTCTATGCGCATACAGTAAACCCTCGTTTTACTGGACTAATTGGCGGGAGCTGTGGTCCGATAAATCAGAATGTCTGGTAAATGGCAAAGTACCAAAATCTGCACACGGAAATAGACAACAAGCCGATAGATATGTAGCAGTATGATATGAGTGGCAACGCAGTGTGTTTGTAATTATCAAATCGCTGAAAGCGGGCAAGGGGGAAGGTTTGTGATGACTGGCAGGAGTAGGAAGATGTGTGCGCCTTTGTCAGCTCATTGAGGTAACCAAGGGTGGTGGGCAGGGGAAGAGTAAAAGGAGAGGGATAGAAGGATATATAGGTTTGCTATCAGCTTGGTTTCATGTTATGATACGATAAGTGAACTTGAGCTAATGTTTTGTATTTCACAGTAAAGGGTTTATTTACTAAATATATAACACAAATAAAAAATTTCCAGCTAAACTACTGCTGTTTGCATCCCGACGCAGTATCGTATACTGTATATGTGAGATAATAATCTAGCCGCCGTCTGAAGGGGAAGGGATGAAAATGCTGAGCGTGAGAAAGGAATGTGCTGCGCTAGTTTGTGCACAGCAGATTTTATCTCTACTCGTCCTCACACATTTACACTGATCTGTCCCCCTTTGCGTTTTAAGGAGTTTGGGGTAGGATTTTTTTGAATTTGTGCCCTTGTTTTTCGGCAAGGTTATTTCCCTTGGTTAGGGCTTCTTATTTATTTCCTTGCATTTCAAATGGTGGTCGGCTTCAACCGCTTCTCTGAAGGATCTTTCCCCGGTTGATGATACTATAGCTTCCTCTATCCCGCCGGACCTGCCACTCCACTGGGCATGGAGGGGAGGGCTAGGGGGTGGAGGGGGTTTGGTCTTGTCGGCCGCCCGCAGGGGCGCTGTAGGTAGGAGGAGGGGCGGGGGTTCGAGCCACTGTCTGACGGCGGGTGCAGTGGAGTGGCCACTCTCAGGTTGGATGTCGAGCTAGTAAGATTACAGCTCCTGGTAGTGAGTGTATATTGCTGCGGGCAGACGTCGACGGCAATGATGTGTTGGAGTATTCTACGACATTGATCATGTGGGCACCGTTGGCTGACTGTTATAGTTGGTTACTGGATAGATGTGCCCTCCTCAGTGTATGGTGAGTAGGCATCCACGTGTTCGGGCCCATCGGAACCTCGGTGAGTAAGTCCTGTCACCACAAGACGGTATATTCTTGTCTTTGCCTATTCAGAGTTTCGGAGAAACCCGAGAAAAGGCTACAACTGGGCATGTATTTGCCAGTGTGAGGGCACAAGTGTCCTTCTGGTAAACTTTATGAACGTCTTATGGAATTTCCGAGGCGTGAAGGTTGGATTTATTGAAAGAAATAAGTGTTAAGATCACAAGTGTTACTCCCTAGGCTGGATAGGGTTCTTGACGAGAGGTGCAATTGTACGACGAATGCATGTTGGGAGCATGGTATTCGCGAGTCGAAAGGGAAATAATGTGATTCGAGTTGTGGTATACATTATTTAAATGATTTGTGTACTGAAAAGGACTCTTGTGACCTGCTATAGAGGTGTATAATCCCTGGAGTTTCTCTTAAAGCACTGTGTATTGCGAGTCTGTATTTGTGAACTGTAAGATTTAAGATTTATGTGCTGTGAAATTTAATTGGTAATACACGTTTTTGAATACAAGATATTATACTTTTCTTTGCTCGAGAATGTAGACCTCCTTTGCTCACTAACCCACTATAAGCAATTGTTGGTCGACTGGTAGAAACTTACCCCGTTTTTGGAATTGATCCATAGTGCTTTAGGAAGACTTTTGGGGAACTCGAGAGTAAAGGCCGTTGGCCTTTGGGAATTCTTGTAGCTTAAATGGCATAACACTACACGAGCGTTGTTGAACATACCACTTATGGCGCCTCTACACTATCGCAGAACGATTCACCGAATGTTTTGGCGAATCATGTGTGCACGAATGTGCCCATCTACACATTCGCCAAATGCACAGACAAATGTTTTGGCGGATAATTTGTGCGCTAATGTACGTACGCATCTACACACTTGCCGAACGTGTCAACGAATGTGAATGTTAAAGTGAAAATGAATCACATGTAAAAATATTAAAAGTCAGTTCATTACTCCACTCTGTCATTTTCGAAAATGTACAGACATTTAGATCACAGCTCGCATGCTTCTCGTTCAACAGTAAACAAACAACTATACTATGTTCGGCAAATGTGTGGAGTGATGCACTCATGTTCGGGACGAGCACTCTTTGATGCGTGCACAAAAAAAAAACTCCAGACGGATCGCCACTCGGCATTCGGCGCGCATGACAAACATTCGCTTCGTAAGCACAAACAACAGACGAATAACCGTCTACACACTTGCATTCTGGTACATTCTGTGATGTGCACAAGTGGCATTAAACACTGCTCGTGTGAAGATGCAGTAGCAAGTTTCATGTGTTTCCTGGGTCCAACTGTGCCAATTTATTTTTTACCTTTTGGTTCAACATCACACTTCAACACGTAACTCTTCAACTTGTCTTTTGCTTTACGAACGTCAGACATACTGTAGTTTGTTTCTCGACACCATAATCAGCACACAACTTTGCTATTGAAACACCGTCATCTAACTTTCTACAAGTTCAATATTTTGGCTTAATGCCGAAGTTACTCTCTTTCTTTTCTGTCCTGTTGCAGACGCCATTTCATTTTAAAAATGCACAATCTTTAACGTGCACAAACAGCAACTGCATAAAAAATTCAAGTAGACACGACAGTTGCTCTTGCCGGGACATGTCAAAACACAGATGAGCGAATAGCTCGGATTACTGTCTTACGCAGCTATCTGTGCGCGTACCTGATGTCACTTACCAAAGCATAATAACCACGTAGGTCTTGCGTTGTTGATTTTACAGTTTTGTAAAAAATTCAGGTAGACAATCGTGGTTGCCTGTACATGGTACATACTCCGATGCGCAACTAAAAATAGCTCAGCATACTGTATTACGTGGCTATCCGTGCGTGCGCTTGATGTCACTCACCAAAGCACAATAACCATGTAGGTCTTGTACTGCCTGTGACAAGTAGACCTGACGGTGGAATGATTTTGAATTTGTCAGATTTTCTCTGTTAAATACGAAGTCCGCTGCCAAAATAAAACATTTACAAATTACCACCTTACTTGGTTTTCCCAGAGTAGAACATACACTGCGAATTTCCACACAAAGAAAAATATCAAAAATCCTGAATATTTAAGTAGTGGCAAACTTCTCAAAATATTGTTCATCACACAAAAAATTAATCACATTGTTTGTTGAAGACTTTAAATTGTGTCATACTTCCCAACCCTCCAGGTTATGACATTCTGTGGACATGTTTTCGACCACAGAATTTTATGCCTCCCGCATGCGACTCCCCTTCTCTGATTTGTGGGTCTTGTAGCTGGAAATCCCGCCTTCCCCTAGCCCATTGATACTTCCCGAGCGCTTTAATTTTTGGTTTAGTGTGGGGTTTGGGGTTTTGAGGGTCCACCCATCACAACTCTGCGCAACTCTGCTCCAGGTTCTAGTCCCGGGCAGGGAACAAAAGTGCTGGATTTTCAGCAATTGTTAGAAAGGGACTTGAGTTAGAGAGTTACTGCGTAACGTTTTCTCGATGTTATGGCAGATTGGGGGACCGAGTTTATTGCTCGTATGGGCTATCTAGAATTGACACAGTATCTTAACGAAGCAGAAATAGAATTTTGGCCCTAAGAAACGGTTACCAAACTACGATTAACGGCTATAGCTTATGTAGGTAATCTCATGGGAATCTGCGTTGCGGCCTTTGACCAATGTTGCCGTCGGCGTTGTGGCCTTTGACGGGGGCGCAAACTACCTTGTTAGGTAGTATGTCCCTTGTGTCTAGATTATCAGTTATTGGGCCACAAACAGTTCTAGACTTCTTTGTGGAGGTGAATCAATTGCATGCGACCCAGTTAGCAGACTCCGTTTTTTCTACAGTTCTTGATGCCTCAGGTAACGGAGCTGGCGTTGGATATTTTGAGCAATGTGATATCGAGCGTAGGGAGTTATGATAACTTCAAAGAACGATTAATCGAGTCTGTTGGGTCTTCACGAGCGTGGAAATCGGTGAAGGCAGGCTCGGTCAATCAATTTCAGAGGGTAGGGGAATCTGAACCTTCGTTTGTCCAGACGGTGTGTAACTACGCCCGAGCGCTTAATCTGACTCGTGATGAGTCCAAAGTAATTAATGGCATTTTGTTGGACCACTTAAGGCCAGAAGTGAAGGCTTTACTTGCCTTGCTCCTGTGGCCAACGACTCTAGGCGAGTTGCGCCGTTTAGCAGCGGAGTTAGAGTGAGAAGTAAATACAAATGAAGAATACCGTCGTGGTGCTGGTATGGTTGTGTCTGGTCCCGCGGGGGAAAAGGAATGTGGTAGTCGAGAGATCCGTAATTGGACCAGTGAAGGGTCGACCTGTGGCCACAGTGATCGGAGGCGGAAAGTGGTAGTTTGGAAACTATAAGGACAGAATCACGTCCTAAAGAGTGGAGTCGTAGTCGGTGTAGTAACTGTGCCAAATTTGGGAACAGAGCTGAGAGTTGTAAACAATCTCGGGTTGCAAAGGTTGAACGTAATCGTTTTTGGTGTGGAAAAGTGAGACATTACAGAATCACGTGCGGTTCGGGAAACGAGGGAGACCCTCCTGCATGACCCCGAGGCAACGGAATAATGGGCCGAGAAGGGAAATGAATAAACAGTGTTATCTTAATGTTGACAGGGACGGTAAATCGCATTTAGGATTGGTTGATACAGGATCATCTCATTCCTTCGTGAAAGCGTCTTCTTGGTGTATTTGACAAAATGTGAACCCTCAGTGATAAAGGGAGATGGGCAAAACGCATCTGTTGGGGCGTGTTTAGCTGACGGGCGAGTGATTACATGTAATCACGCCACGTACTTACATGTGAAAACTGGAAGATTTTCATGGACGCGGAAGTTCTGGATTTTCGACGATCTGATGTCTGAAATTGTGTTAGGGTTGTAGGGTGTAATCAATGTTGGTAAGGGAGAACTGTATTTCGCCTTCGCACCTAAAGTAAATCTGAGACTTACAGAGCACAGGAAAAGTGAGAGTGTTATCGACGGGTTGGGCGTCATATCACGTGATGATGAGCATGGTCGGATGGAGGAGGTAGTGCGTGAGTACGCTGACACCATAACTCCTAAATTCGGACGTTACGACATGTTACTGCACCGATTCACGGTCATTAGTGATGCACCAGTGCGGCAGCGGCATTTTAACTATCCTCCGCCTAAATTGCACATATTTCGGGGTATTATTGACAAATTGTTAAAAGCTAAGGTGATCTCGCCTTTTAAATCGGACTAATTGTGTGCCCTACGTTTTTGGTTAAGAAAGAGAATGGAAAAGGCTACCATTTGGTAACCAATATGATGGCCGTCAATAAATTGATTCGAATGGACCTGTTTCGTATGCTGATCGTGGAAGTCTCCTTTGCAACATTTAGGGAAGGCCATGATCTTTTCTCTGTTAGATTTGAACCATAGTTTTCACCAGTGTTTGGTGCATCCAGACAGTCGAAAATATACTGCCTTTTGCACCCCTTGGGCTCAGTATGAGTTCAATTGCATTTTGATGGACGCGAGTGACAGATCACCTTTTGTCAGATCTTAAATTCAAGTTTGAGTTTAATTACATTGACGACATTGTGATGATACATAGCGAGTCTACGGATGAGCATGTGGAACATGTTCGGGCGGAGCTTCAACGTTTGCGACACGCAGGCTTAGTGGTTAATCCTTCCAAAGTCATATGGTGTTCTGATTCAGTGTGGTTTTTTTGGATACATTATAGCGGATGGGGAGATATTTATAGATCCGGCAATAGTGGAGCCAATCGTTAATTTTCTGCGTCCCATTTCCCTTAAAGTTATTTCTAAATTTGAGGGCATGATGGGTTATTATTCACGCTTTATTCCCCAGTTCGCGGAAGTCGTGGCCCCTGTAACAGTACAAGTTTAACTAAATTATAGGAAAATAGAGAAAGGAAAACATAAACATTGTGTTGAGTAATGTGGCGAGAAAGAGAGAGTTAGATTGATGGCACAGTTAAGACTAAAAACAACAGGAATAAATTGTGTCTTCTTTTCTAGTGGCATGTTACCGCCATGGAAGCTAAACAATACCATAACACAAAGTGGTTTTGTAATGAAGTGAAACTATGGAATAAGAAAATAGATAAATACTGCAATCATGTGCCAAGACAAATATGTTTAACTCCTTCCTATTACTACAGTGGTTTAGAAATAAAGTGTCATATTAAATGAACATGTTAACATGCATAGAAGTACAACATACTGTACGACACATGAGTAATGGCGTAATGGCAGCTGAATTTACTTTAGAAATGTAAGTTTTCCTGAACATGTTGCACAAAATAATTATCTGTTAATGTTCCACAGCTAGATGAGAAACCTGAGAGGATTTCAGGCCTCTGGGTCGGCAACAAACACTCATTAAAAAAAAAAAAAAAAACTGTGATGATGTGTCTAACAAATAAGTTGGATTTTACCAAATTGTAGTATCAGCAGCATCTTCTTGGAGCACTCAATACTAAATTAAATCTACTTGAATAATATTAGTATTGCAATTAGTAAATACAGTAATTTACTACCAATGATTAAATTACAAGCACAAAACCAAGACACACTTAAAATCATGGAATACAGAAACCTTTCTTTTTTTTTAAAAAAAAAACACAATAATCATACATTCAAAAATACCGCCATAGATAAATGATGAAAAAAAAAAAAAAAAAAACATTACACAAGAAAAAAACTTTCTCTCTGGTCACCATAGTGAACAGAGCATACTGACAGAAAAATTAACATGAAATTTTTTTAAGAGGTGCACTATAAAGTAAACATAATTATAGGAGCAAAACAAACAAAAAAATACATGTATAAGAATTAGGTAATAGGTCAACAGTAAAAGAAAAAACATAACATTCATAAGTGTTGAAAACATAAACAAACCCTATTCTGTAGTAGTATTACAGATTGCCCCCTCAAAGTTGTACATACAATTTAGGAGATTAAATTGGTTGGACAGCTTTATGAAGCATGCAATCTACGACAAACAAGAAAATATTACATAACATATACACACTGATGAAATACATGTATAAAATTATAGTAGAAACATTTGTCTGGTCGAGTTCTTCACATAGTCAGACAGGAACAAATGAAACCAAATAACAGATATTGTATTCAGTTTTTAAATAATTACTATACATTAATGTACAATTTACAATTAGACAGGTTTTATTATCACTTTCTTCTTCTGAAAAGTTCAAGAACACATGACCAACTCAACGTTGATGACAGTACCCAGTACCACAGTCCGTCGTGGTGACTGCCAACATAATTCTCTTTTGAAATGTTTGGTAGCAAAAGACGATACATGAAGAAGTCTGTTGGAGAGCAGATGTCCTACCTCTTCGTATATGTGGCGTCTCTCTCAAAACACGTGCAAAAAAAACTTGTTTCTTCAATCAAGTTAGTGGTATGCAACTTGCTAACACAATGTTTGGTAAATAGTTCAGAGTAATGTACATACTTGAATGCAAACATGATTCATACACATGACTCTTCATGAATGTTGGTAGCATAAAGGAGATAAAATCTCATTTTACGAGTGTTCACATGTTGATATAATACACATATACTTGCGTAGGTGTGGTGACATAATGTTCAGTGTTCCAAATAATTAATGTGACATAGAATTCAAAATGTTCACTCAATATAAAGCGGTACATATTAGTTATCATATTGAAGTTTAGTACTAAATAATTTCTTGCACTGCACATGTCTGTAGCACAAAATACAATATGTATAGATGTAAAATTAGGTATTCTAAGTTACTTGTAGCATCTTGAAGGTACATGTCTAAGGCAAATTCCACGCCACACATCAATACATGCACCACTATTTGTACTTCATGCAATCAACATGGTCATTTCTGTGCATATATGTAGTGTCAACAATAACATTAGAATTACTTGCTAACAATTGAAGTGTTAGTATAGAATTTCTTGCAAATCATAGAATTAAGTTAAAACAAATTAGCTTATAACAATTCTGAAGACATGATGAGGAAAACCTATTATTTTTATCAACCAAAGAACTATACGTCTGATAAAATTAATATCATTTGGATTGCAATCAAAAACACATCTTAACAACAACATAGAAATAACAAGGATTAACTCTGGTGATAACAATACAACAAGCAATAAAACTTCGCTCATATAGCATAAAAATAACAATTCAGTACATTATCAGAGAAAAGAATCATCAAGCATGAGTGTAGTGGCATGAACATCAAGAAGAAGGGAAAATTAGAAACTCTGAAACAAAATCCAACAAATAATAAATATTCAACACAACAAAAAAAAATACCTAGTACTATACACAACAAATTCTAAGATTGGTTTGACATTAATTTCAGATGACCCTAGTAGACAAAGAGGAAATTTTTATGTGAAGACAACGTAGTCTTAGCTAATGAGAGAGAGAGAGAGAGAGGCATCTATCTTCTCTCTTCTTCTCTTCCCTCTTCTTTTCTTATTTTAATATGGATGGCAATACTCTTCAGTTGGCTTTATATTTACCATCTTGCAGTAGGCCTACACAGCAAAATCTTCAGTCAATACTGCAATGTGAATATATCCCTCAGCGTACACTTTGATGAATAAAGTTTACAGTAAACTGGTATATCTTGACTAAGCACAGTATCACAATATTGAACTTGAGGGTAACAAATAAATCCTTGGCAAATCAAATCAGCAGACATTAACACAGACCCTTGAAAATAATATATTACATAGACACTTGAAGACATACATATAAACTTTACATAAACATATTGCTGTTGATTGCTCGTAACAAGGCTCCTCATAAGTATCATAAATATGTATTGCTTCCGTACAGTCTCTATCATCACATATATTTCAACATACATAACTTCCACCTAAGCAGCTGATTGATGGGAATACAGTAAACTTATAATCTTACACAACTGGTGACTTGTATGGTCTCAACTGCAGTATATTATATCTTCCTACTGGAGTGCCATTCAAACTCGAAAGTTCATAACAATTTTCTCTTATAATAGCAGTTACACGATAGGGTCCGTCAAACAACAAGAATAATTTCTTGGTAACATTGTCCCAAAAGGAACTTGTGGAAAGTGACCTCTTTAAAACTAGGTCATTTATGTTAAAATGGGTTAATTTAGACATCTTTTGGTATTTTTTTTCTGGTTTCTGATGCTTTGAAAAGTCTACTTTTTATAAGGTCGTGAATCTCTTGCCTGAATTCACTCGGATTTGTGGTGACTTCAGCTGATGATGCTGCTACATTCATCTCTGGTATTGGTAGTGCGATGGGAACAGAGCTCACTAACCTTATCTATTAGTTGAACTTCTCCTTATTAGCTGGATTTCCATTATTACGATAGTTAATAGCGGTAGCATTCAGTGGGTGGTTAGTTACATTGTTCACTTGAGGAATAACAAGAGAGTCTGTTAGATAACTTGTTTGACTTCCAGGGTAGTTACAACTGTGATAACCCTGTGAAATACAACCAGTGTTGTTTGAAGACTTTGTAGGCAGTGGTGGTGGTGGTGGCTGTGAAAGGTCAGGCAACACATTTGGCATAGGTACATAGTGTACTACAGGATTGTTTTTAGAAAATGCAGATGTCTCACTTCCGTAGTTATGATAAATTTCAGTGCTCTTGTTTAGATTCTTGGTCAAACATTGAGCATTAGAGTTGCTATTAATTTTAGGATGGTAATCTCTTTGTCGTGGTACTTTACGGTAGTTTGAACCATGCCAATATCTAGGGTTAAAGCATTGTTCGGAATTCTGTCCACGTACATGGTACCTGGGCGGAAAACTTCTATTCTGATACTGCCCAGACTGACACTTTGAATTAGAAATTTCATTGACATCTAGGTTAACCTGTGCAGTATTTATTCTAGCATTGTGAGCCCTGTTATCTCTTCTGTGATCACCATAATTTTTAGAAACATTTGTCTGGAAACTGCTTTGGTTAGGGTTCTGTCTGTCAACTTCTTTATACAGTTGATTGCTCTGCTGCCTCTCTAGCTGGTCGATACGCAGGATCTGCTGTCGAAATTCTGCTAGATTTGAAAAAGGTCTCTCAGCCCAGAGGATCTGATAACTGAGGGGAAGTTGTGATATTGTCAACTCAGCGAATTCAGCATCATTCATAGGGGCTGACAAGTAACGTGTTTGCTCGTACATTGTGCTAAAATGCTCCTCTAAGGATTTTCCCTGTTTAGGATTAAATTTCTCACAATGAAGCTTAGCCCTCAGGTTACCTTGTATTTTGGCATTCCAGTATTGGGTTAGGAAATTTTGTTTGAACTGATCAAAAGTGGTAACTCCCTCTTTATTAATTTCCCACCAGAAAAATGAGTTAGATTTTAAACTAAAGCTGAGACATCTGAGAATGTCTATATCTGTGAGGTCAAACAGTTTAGCATATTCCTCTATGGAGATACATAACTGGATTCTCAAAGATTTTTCCATGGAATACTGGCAATCCTTCTGACCAATTCTTAGCCAGGTCATGTAACAGGGTTGCTTGATTCTGGCAGGTTATTGGTGTTGCAGGTTTGCAAGTTTCAACTGGCAATTGACAAGTACTAGATGGTGCCCCCTCAATTGTTGTTGAGGTATTATTGCTAATATTGGAGTTTTCAGTTACTGTCTCTCTAACTAAGTTACTGGAGCTGGGTTTGTGTAAATTAGTAATGATAGAATCTACTCTTTTATTAATATCAGTGAGTTGGTAATTGACAGCAGCCAGATTTCTTTCAAAATTTTCCCTGTTTTTATGGGCGGCTCCCTCGGTGTGCTTAAGACGGTCATCTAAGTGACATTCAAAAGAGGTAAATTGATGTTCAACAGTTCCTAGGATATCAGCACTGCAGTCAGCTGATAAGGATGGGTGGCTCTGTTCACATTCAGACAAGCGAGTTCCAATTACAGCTATTTGTGTATTTACTTTTTTACTAAGCTCATTCATTTCCTTCCTTATCTGTATTGTGTTTATTTCTGAATGTTGTTCCAAGTTATGAACAGAGTTTTTTACTTTATCTATTTTTTTCTGAAGTGTTTGTCTGCATGTTAGATAATTTAGTGCTTACTGATATTTGTAAGTTGCTGAACTGTTCATTGATTTGATTCATTTGTGAAGTGTGAGTTTCATTTTGTAACCTAAAGTTACCTAGATCTGTCTGCATCAGAGTTACTGTGTGCGAAAGTTGTTCAACTTGTGTACCCTGATTTTGCATGTTAGTTTGCATGGCTGCAATATCTGCCTGTAGATTAGCTTTAAGTGTAGCCATTTCAGTACGTAGGCTTGACTGACTGGCAGCAAAATCTGAACTTAAATTTTGTTCTAAATTAATGATACTAGCGGACATCTCATCACGTAAACTTTCGAATTTACCATCCAATCGCTGAAGCATTGCTAGTATAGCAGCATTTGTGGTATCTTTATTTTGGTTTCCAAAATTTGGTATACTGGTGTTCAGATTTCCCTGTGCTTCTTGTAATGATAATTCTCCTTGGGACGTTTCCGAGGCGGTACACGTAGCAGAATTATCATCACTCTCGTTGCTAGTGTGTAAGTGCGTGTCATGAAACTGTCTCTCTTCTTCCACTGCTTTCTCCATGGCAGACTCCTTCTCTGCTCGCAGCGAACTCCTCAGGAAATACTCCTCTCTCTCTCCACTCATTACAAACAAAATAGACACAAAAATCAAAAGGACAAAAGAATTCCACGCAGCAATTCAGTGGGAGGAAAAGAAAAATTGTTGCCGAGAATCGTGGCCTACCCGATGGCGCCAAGTAAACTGTAACAGTACAAGTTTAACTAAATTATAGGAAAATAGAGAAAGGAAAACATAAACATTGTACAGTGAACCCTCGATAACTTAGACGTCGATGTCCCGGACTTCAGATAACTCGGACAGAATTAAAAAAAAAAAAATTAATAATTTTTAATTAATTATTTCTTGGTTAAAAGACATAAAAAATCGTTTCTGCTGGATTTAAACTCATCATATTATATTTAGAACAGTATTAAACTTTAAAACGTAGTCGTCCATCGCTACTTTGCCTTTAATAATCCCACAGTAAATATCTGACAAGTTCCGTGTGATGCAATGTTGCTAGCGAGGCGCGCGACGCGCGAGTAAAGATGCAACGCAGCAGGCCGACCTCTCACTTCATTATCTTTCCTCCCTCTTCGTCCTGCAAGCCAGGCACGCACGTGTGTCCTAAACAAACATTTCAGCGCGGTGCTTGTGAAATGACGGTAACTACGGGTTACAATGATACATAAACGGAAAATTATTTTGTTTTGGTACGTGCAATGAATTCAGGGTTGCAAAACAAATTGTTCCGGACATTAAAGAAAAATTAAAAATCATTGCTTCACATAGAGATGTAGAAAAATTGGTGAGAGGGTTTTACGCCCCTTTAACAATGATGTTTTCAAGAGTCGATGTGGGTGGTGAAAAAATAACACAACATCCATGCCCAAGCCGGACACGATGAGTCATGCTCGCTGGTTGATAATGCTCTGTTGATAACGAAACGGCGCCTGGAGAGTTGTAACATTTTAAGCGTGAATCGGATTTGTTTATAAACTACTTCACGGGAAATAATAGCGTACATGTAATGGACCGTAAAATGTAAACGTCTTATGCGGGATAATTTTAAACGATTTTCATTGAGTGACGCACGTGAATGGATTAACACGATTTTGTAGTTTTAATTTTTCCATGTTTAATATATACCGACAAAATCTTTCTCTTTATTTTAGAAGAAATGGTCACGTTATGAACGAGTAAATATAGAAAAAATGTACATTTGTTTTATTCTACACCAAAAAAATGTAGAAGGTAATTTTTTTGAAAAGCCCTTATAATGGCCGCACCCCATTTTTGGAGTCTAAAATTTGGTTAAAAATATGCGGCGATTACGCGAGTAAATACGGTAACTCTGTAGACCATGATTAAAATTTTATTGATTTATAATATGACAATTTGTGTAAGAGTAAAGATGTAAATTATGTGTTCTATAATGCAATTTACATACATAAAATTAAATTTTAAAATTAGTAGCGTTAAAATGTGTTCACATATTTACAGTGACCCAGAAGGATTGTTAGTTACAGTACCTTTTTTATTCGTGTGTACAAATAAAATTATTTTTCTACCTATGTAACTTCGTAGGAGGGTATAGTTACTATAAGGCAACAGTTGGCTGCTGCCCCTACGCTGTGACATACGGATGTAAGGTATTTTTCAATGTAAACATCTTGTGTGAGATGCGTGTGGTCACGTGCGGTGTTATATTGCATGAGACTGTACCGGTTGACCTTGACTACTTCCGCTCGCAACCTCCCTAGCTTATCTCCAACGATCATTTCTTATCTCTCTCACACGTGCAACGTGCACGCACATTGGCTGTCGCCAGTCAGATGAAAACTTTTATGTGATAGAAGGGTGCCTGGTGCCAGTTTCCAGCATGGAGATAAAAAAAGGGATCAGCCAGTAGTAGCAGCATAAAAAAATTAATAAAGATCTGACTGCCCACATTGTTTGACAGTCTTTTATAGTCCTCCACGTTAGCGTTAATTTTCCCATTGAACGGCGGCCCTCCTGTAACTTGATACAATAGTTACGTACAAAACAGTATTTACTGCAGCGTCTTTTGTTTGTAGACATGATAGCGTACTAATTTCTTCACGTTTCTTGTGATTAATGACTGATTACCCCACCACCCCGGACACCCCTCGATAACACGGACAAATCGTAACTCGGACAGCTTCTCCCCCCTTTTAGTCCGAATTATCGAGGGTTCACTGTATTGAGTAATGTGGCGAGAAAGAGAGAGTTAGATTGATGGCACAGTTAGGACTAAAAACAACAGGAATAAATTGTGTCTTCTTTTCTAGTGGCATGTTACCGCCATGGAAGCTAAACAATACCATAACACAAAGTGGTTTTGTAATGAAGTGAAACTATGGAAATAAGAAAATAGATAAATACTGCAATCATGTGCCAAGACAAATATGTTTAACTCCTTCCAATTACTACAGTGGTTTAGAAATAAAGTGTCATATTAAATGAACATGTTAACATGCATAGAAGTACAACATACTGTACGACACATGAGTAATGGCAGCTGAATTTACTTTAGAAATGTAAGCTTTCCTGAACATGTTGCACAAAATAATTATCTGTTAATGTTCCACAGCTAGATGAGAAACATGAGAGGATTTCAGGCCTCTGGGTCGGCAACAAACACTCATTAAAAAAAAAAAAAAATAATAAAAAAAAAACTGTGATGATGTGTCTAACAAATAAGTTGGATTTTACCAAATTGTAGTATCAGCAGCATCTTCTTGGAGCACTCAATACTAAATTAAATCTACTTGAATAATATAAGTATTGCAATTAGTAAATACAGTAATTTACTACCAATGATTAAATTACAAGCACAAAACCAAGACACACTTAAAATCATGGAATACAGAAACCTTTCTTTTTAAAAAAAAAAAAACACAATAATCATACATTCAAAAATACCGCCATAGATAAATGATGGAAAAAAA
>PNEQ01067448.1:0-23868 GCA_003012365.1 Medauroidea extradentata | reverse complement strand
GTGGTCGAGCGCTAGGTGTGATTGAAGTGATTCTATTCATGAGTACATTCATCAGGGCTTCTATTCTCTTCAGAATGTTCCCTAGGCGATCATCTCTCTCGTCGCGCGACAGTGCGACTGCCCGCACAGCACGCCGAGTTGATGGCCCTCTTGCAGATTCGACCTCCAATGCTCTGGCCAGGGCATCCTGCATAGTCCTGGCCAGGCGCACTGCTTGGCGCACCTCTACATCGGCAATGACATCGACGAAGAAACCGACGGCTATGATGTCTCGTGCCTGTTCTGGACATCCCTCGAGCGACAAATGGGCGAGTCGCACAATGTCCTGCCACAACTCTTGCAGTGGCTCCCCTGGTCTCTGGGTGCGACTCCTTAGTTGGGCATGATGGGCGTGTCGCAAGTACTTGTCTCCGAAGCGCAGCTCCAGGGCAGTAACTAATGTCAAGTATTCTAGCCGTTGTTGTTCTGGAAGCGACTGGAGTATACTGAGGGCAGGTCCCCTCAGCACAGCTGCAAGATAGTATGCGCGCTGCTGGTCAGACCAACCATTTATGGTTGCCACAATCTCGAACTGGTTTTGGTACTCTCGCCACGGAGTCTGACCATCGTAAGGAGCAGGCTTGACAGAAATCCCCTTTCCAATGTTTGATGCTGGCACACTCGACACACAAACATGTTGTAGTCCATTTTCCGTCTGATTGAAGACCCCACTAGAGCCTGGTTTAAAGTTCGTTGTCTTCTCTTCGCTACCTTCATGTGTTGACTCAGCACTGACCATGTCTTCTCCGGTAACAAGATGGCCACCTTCCTTACCATGGAGAAGTTCTTGACACTCCTTCCTCAGCTGATCCATTTGTTGCTGCATGCTATTTTTCACATGGTCCACTTTCTGGTTCACATTGTTTATCTCTTCCTTTACACTGCCTACCTTCTCGTTTACAGCCTCTATTTCCTGGTACACAATTTCTTTTACACTATCTACCTGCTTATTTACATTTTCATTTACACTATAAATTTTCTTATCTACACTATCAATTTTCTTATCAACATTTTCATTTACACTATCAATTTTCTTATCTACATTTTAATTTACACTATCAATTTTCTTATCAACATTTTCATTTACACTGTCTTTAACTGAATTCATTTGGCCACTTAATTGGCCACTCATTCCCTCAATGAGAGCTTTTAGTGCTTCTATTTCAGTTGACATTCTTCTTGTAATCATTCACATTTACAACGAAAATTAAAATTTATAAAGTGGTTCAATTTAATTAAGTAGCAATTGTGTGCAATGATTTTATTTACAGAATTAATTATTGAATTTACTTAATGCCTCTATCCCACTTCTGACACCAGTGTTACAAGTTTGGAGAACACACAAACTTTTAATGTGGGCAATTCCCATGAGTTCTTTTGTGATAGAGGTCTTATAATTAGAAATAAAAGAGTTTAATTAAGTACTGGATTTAATAGCTCTCAAAGCTACAAAATACACAAAACAGTAATCAACTCACAACAGAATTAGTTAGGCACACAATTATTCCTGTGTCACAGACACATTAATTAACTTACACAATTAAAGCACCAAAAAATGTCTACCACCAATTAATTAAACACTACAAATCACAATAAAATTCAGTCATATATTACGAAACAGCCGTCGACCACTGGCCTCCAGTTACATGGCACGCAACAATATATATATATATATATATATATATATATATATATATATATATATATATATATATCTGTACCTCGGAGGTATAAGACACTATGTCCACTTTTTGCCAAAATGCACTGTTTACCGTAAACATGGCCACGGTTTTAAATACTTTGTAGTGACATACAAAACAAAGTTTGTGTTGTGTCATAAACGGTTTACGGGCACTAAACAGCCGGATTCACTAGTGAATCTCACTCTTCAAACTGCTCTCCTGAAAAATATGATTTTGGTGACTTAGTGTCTTGTGCCTCCGAGGTACATATATATATATATAACGAGTCAGCGCTCTAGAAAGCATTGGGCTGAGTGACCTGACGAGCCACGCAACCTTCCCCTCATCTGCTCGCTACCTACAGCTCCGGCGACAAGACGACAGAATGCTCCCCTCCTTCTTCCCCACCCCTGCTCGCTTTCTTCAGTCCGGCGCCAGTGTGGTGGACTGCGCCCCTCCTTCCCCCCCCCCATCTTCACCCCTTGGTGACGCGGGCCACTCAGGCCTGGTTGACATCGCCGGCCTTCTGAACGAGTGGGCACCCGTCGATCATCCGGGACAAGCATTCAGCACGGACTTAATTGAATGTTTCCGAAATACCTATAATGTTCAGCTTTCATCAACCAGCACAGTCGGCGATCTCTGAGAATGTTCTGGGTGTCGCTGTGACTACAAACACCGTCCCACTGAGAGCACAGACGAAATGAATGCGGCGTTCAGCTGGTGAGTGTTCGCGATGAACTTGGAAGCGAGGGACGAGGCGGGATCAGCAGATCGAGGAGAAGCTACGGAGGTATGGACGACAGAGACTCTTCGAGTGATATGAGTAAGTGTGAGAGTGGACGAACAGGTTGAACTGTAGCTGTGCACTGTGAGACATTTCTAGATAGAAGCTTACGTGATCGGATGACTGATTTGCGAGAGAGATATGCGTTATTAATTATACTCTAGAATAGTAAATTAGACTTTTAGGGAGATTACCTTTATATAATATCTGTAAGCGTTTATTTGAAAAGAGTGAATCGCGAGTGTTGTATAGTTAATGTAGAGTGTTTATTGAGATTGTAATTAAATTAAGAACTTTAATTTTATTTATTTATCTAAGCTCTCCTTCCAAAACGAACCTGGCTTCGCCCAGGACAGCAAAGTTGTTACAATATTACAATCGAACGTTTCCGCATTTCATATGTTTCTCATCAATCTAAACAATAACATATAGGTAGTTTACGATAAATTGAGCACTTTTGAAGACTATCATACAAAACAGCAATTGAAGACAAGTGCTTTTCATGAAAGGATTTTTGTTCCAGCTTATTTCAATGACTTACGTGCACATCTGCAGTAGAGTGTCTCAGTGAAGCGGTGTCACTTACTTGACTGTAGGTACCAATCAGAACAAGGTTACTGCGACACAACTAGACTGTGATTTGCGAGTAGAATCCCAAGACGCTGAGAGTTAAAAACACCCAATCACTGACCATGCGCGATGTTCATCTCTTTATACGGCTGTGATTTCACGCTAAAGCAATTATACAACTCCTTGAAATAAGTGTAGAAATTTTAATGATTGATAAGTTGGGACCGCTGATGTTCACGAAAGTATTTCTGCATCAACTTATTTCAGCGATTTACGTGCGCACCTGCAGCTCTGCTTTATGGTCAATGACTGGATGTCGTAACACCCAGCGTGTGGAGGTTAAATTCGCAAATCACAGACGTGTTGTGTGGCAGTTATCCATGTACTGATTGGCACAGTCTAATGAATAACGACTCTGCGCAAAAACACTTTGTCAATATCCATGAAGTTGAGCTGCAGGTGTGCACGTAAGGCACTGAAATAAAGTGGGGCAAAACTCTTTTCGAGAGAACTACCAGGCCCTAAGTCACTGCGATACCACACGCCTGTGACTTGTAGTAACACGTTAAGACACGTAAGAAATAAAAACATTCAATAACTGACCACGAAGAAGAGCTATAGATGTGCACATAAGGCATTGAATAGAACTGGGGCAGAAACGTTTCCACCAAAAATAAGGGTCCCTAACCACGAGTGTTTCATATGCGAGTCTTTTAATATGAACATTAGGCCTTAAACGCATTCAGACACTGCACAAATAAAATAAAAACGTAATGCACGATCTTCCGAGAGTGTGTAGTCTATTACATGTTGCGTAGTCAACGGTAATAATTTTAAAGTTGTGTGAAAATGCTGTTTGACATAAAATTGCACTGAAGACGAATTCTTGAACTCTTAACTTGTGAACCTTGCTTATCTGAATATGTGTTTATGGATGTGTATGTATATGTTTACTTGCACAGATTCATATGTTTATATGTATGTGTAGCTGTATGTGTTTATCTGTAAATGTATTCACACAAATGTTACCTATATTGTTAGATATGTGTTTTGTGTATGTAGCATGTTCTGTATTATGATATTGTATTGACAAGTTCTACACCTTAGAGCAGCTGCTCATTCAAGGTCTACTGGAATGCTGTTAAATACAAAAAAAAAAAAGGAATGTAGCAGTAAAAAAACCATTCAAAAAATTAATTAGGATAGGAAAAAGAAGACGATATGTGTGTTGTCTGCCAACGTCAGAGAGTGAAGAATATGTTTTAAGTAGTGTTATAATGTTGGCAGTAACGTAAACCTTACGTGTGATTGTTCTGGCGAGCAAATAACGCGGAAAATGAATAGTAAAGTTTGAGAAGACGTATCGCTTAAAAAAATTTACTTAAAACTCTTGAGATAGATTTTACTGCGGAAAATAGACAACCGTTGATAACTTAAATTTTTAGGTTTAAAAAAAAAATTGGAGACGTAGGAGAAAAAAAGGGTAGAGGGGTAATTTCTTTTAACATGCCTCCCTTTCTGGAACTGGCATTGCTTTGGCTAAGTGGATGGAACTATGAGGTACATTTTAAGTCGTCGTGTCGTGTCTTTAGTTTAACGTCGCTGTCTTCGCGTGTGTAATAATACGAGTTCTTTTTGCGCTATCCTGTATTTATCCCAACAGTAAATTAGTAAATGCTAGCTAGCCTGCTGTAACAAACAACTGCGACAAAACTTGCCGCAAGTATTAAATAATTGGGTTTACAAAATGAGAAAAATGTGTTTCAGAATTGTCGTTTTGTGTTTCCCCATGATCGCTTTCAAATTCCTGTCATATGCAACGAACGTATTTAGCTTACGTGTCTGTATCACGCACTCTTAACGTTCAAAACTATTTTTCCTGCATCGTTGGTAACTTTTCCAGGGAGAGATAGCATTTAATTGCATGCAATCACGTGCAGATGTTTTTAAAATCAATTATTAACTAGAAACGTGTTTATTTGGCTTAGAACAGACATTACTTTTTTGAAATAGTTACACATATGTATTAACGTTACAGTGTATCGCGTAGTGTGATCACTGTAGGTGACGTGCGAGGTCGAGAACACATTCAAACTTTGCATATTCAGTGTTTCAATTTCGAAATTATTTTCTCTTTCGCCAATACAACCTTCAACACCACATGGCTTCCGATGAAGTTTTGAGCACCGTTCACATGAATATGTGCACTGAATAGGATATTTTATAACCAGGTTTTAAAGCAAACAGGATATATTATAGATAGAACCTGAAAAATTCGCCTTTTCTTTTACGCACAAGCTAGAATTCCAGCAACTATAAGTTTGTGTCACTTTCGCAATTGGTCCTTGACTTACTTGATATACCTGGAAGTCTCTGAGCCAATAATAAACAAATACTTTAAGGGCATGGGCTCGAGTTTCTTCGCATTTAACGACAATTATTAAAAAAAAAAAAAATGGGAGCCGATATCGTAAAATCGCTTTGTAACTTTGTTATGACTATGATTTAAACTGCATACTCTAATTTTGTCGAGTCAGAAGACTGCAAAATAATTGCTAATTAGTGAAATAACGAAATTTCCGTTTAATTGACAAATCAGCTTTACTCATCATACAGTTTGTCTCGAAAAATTACATTGCATAGTAAAACCAATTTGCAACGAAGTTACGAAGCAATTTTACGATATCGACTCTCGTATGGATTTTAAAATATTATTCTCTCGAAAGCCGAGAAACTCGGGCCCAAGCCCTTAGCAAGCCCCATGCCTAGGATAAAGGAATATTACGCGAGTTCTACAACATAAGTGTTAGAATACATTGTTCTATTTATACACAAGCCCCTATTAGCTGCTACTCACTGGAACAACACACAATGAACGAATATACGGGCTCGAGTATGTATGTATATGACAGTGGATTATAACATATAGGTAATTGAACTCGCGAATTATTCCTTTCCCTAGATATATCACTGTGTCAGCAATCAGCTAATGAGCAGCCGTTGTTTGCTTGAGAACACATATATTCTTGGAGGCTAGCCTACAGGTCAGTGAACCCTATCTCTAGTTATGTCAAATCAGCTGTTGTCCTATCACACAAGCGTCAGCAAAGTACGCTTTCTTGACTTCAACCTGACCTAGAATATATCCGCGCAATACTCGTGTCTCTACACATTATTAATAATTAGAGACTGTGAAATTTCGCAAATTCGATGACTCGAATGTTAGAATCAAATATCCTACGCAAATTCAAGTCCCGACCATTTGACCACTAGCTGCTACTCAATGAGACAGCAGATAATGTACAAATAGACAGGGCTTGAGTATGCATAGGATATTTGATTCTAACATATAGATAACTGAATTCGCGAAATTTCCTTTGCCCAAATAATAATAGTAATAAAATGGCTCTGTATAAAATCTAGGTTTTTCGACGGAAGTGCACGCAAGACATTGAAACCAACTGATGTAAAAATGTGTTCGCCATAAAATCGTGGCTCTAATAATAGTATGTAAACGGTACATGACAGCAGGGCATCACACCCCGAGTACAGACTACTATCTGGGCGCCCGTAGGCAGAAGCCCTTCGATGGAGAAGTAAAGAAATGCGAATCTTGAAGTAAGCGGGAGTGGCCCGAGCAAGCCCGTCGGCGAAAGGCAACGTCAGCCACGTTTCCCACACGTGAAAAATCGGGGTCCAGCTCCGCTGGAATCGTGCCTCCTTGACCGTACAGTCTGACGGCGAGAAATGTGTTGATGGGCGCCTAAGAAGGGACAAGGTCACGACGTGAAAGGAGCTTCAGGGCTAGTTCCTTAATTTTGCCGTGATTTCGAAAATATATTTTTTTATTGCTACCTAATTCTCATATCAAAATTTCGGTCCACAGTTTTGACACTAATATGTCATAATTTCTAGCTGAATTTTATTGTAGCAATGTACTGAACGGTTTTTTAGATTTCGTCACCTAAAGTACTACGTTTTTTTTGTCGTGAAAATAAGCCAAAATGAAGCAACATATTTTTTTCCTGACTAATGGTACATCATTTTTAAAAACGCATCCACAGTATTGCGCGTCGTGTGACTTGCACATTGCCTAACATTTTTTCAAAGCTTTTGGTTAAAAAGTATTTGAGTTATTGGTACCAGTATGAAAAAAATTAAGGAACATGCCCTTCAGGTAGCTCACTAAGGTCCTGGATTTGAACTTCGTAACTTGACTGTTTGCTGGGTTTCAACATACGTTCAGTTTATCAAAAGATTAGTGGCTTTCGCTTGTACTTGGAGCTGTTAAATATCTGACTGAGCACAAAAAATTGTCACGATATACCATCATTAGAGATGATGGTATATCGCGATAATGTTTTTGCCAACATACCTTTGAAAACGCTGTAGTTTCTTGCAACACGCATGATTCGGTGATATACTTCTGACACAGCAACAGGCATCAAACATTACAATAGCGGGATTTTTATTGACTCAGTCAAATAGGGTACCAACTCCACATACAAGCTAAAGCCAGTAACCTTCTGGTAAGCTGAACGTGTGTTGATATCCAGCAAACAGTCAAGTTTTCCCGCAATAAACCATAATCTCTAACCATCACGCTTAAAAATAAGGGATGATAACGCGTTCAATTGCAAGTGAGAAGAACATTGTGTACTGCATATACGTCGCTTAGCTAAATACCTTACGTGGGCATTTGATTAAGGAAAAAATGGCGAATTGTATCTTTCACGCGAAAAGGATACAGATATGACATCTAGCGGCAAAACATAGAACTTCGAGTACCTACCTCGCAACCGAGACGCGGTACACGTATTTTCGCGTTTGAATCGGCAACAGGCTGGTTACATGTGTTTGCAGCGATACTTTTGCATTTGCAAGCAAGCGCGAAAATGATTATTTGTTACCGACACTGCCTGAGTCGGGTGGGAATTTCAAAATTTTCTCTTGTTTTACTGTAGTCGCAGATAGTATGAACATTTTAGGTATATTGACCACAATGTGAGCAAAAAACAATAAGTTTTAGCAAACCAGAGACGCTATTTTTGTGCTGAAAGAAACAGTTAACATCAGAAGGACACAAACACGTTATCTCATTTTATTTATCACACATTCTGTAGTTATTTTTTCATATGCTAATTTGAAAATAGCGCGCTATAAAGTAAACTGCTTCACATTTACGCGCTAAATTACAAACCCAGATCTGCCTATGCATTACACACTAAGGAAAATCACCAGACAACCTCTTTCCCTGTAAATGAATCTTGTAACCTACATCGCTACTCAGATAGCCAAAAACTGTAAACGGCAGCAAACTATTCGCAGTACGTTTGAAAGTACTACTGCTACCGGAGTCGCGAAAATGCTCTGGTGGTACAAAATCACCCCTAAAGACCATATAAATTTGGTACATTTTCTGTAACAACTAGTATGTTCAAATTGTTCAAGTACATAGATTAGTATGCGAGAAATAGAACGCGCACGAATGCTTATTTGAGAACTTTCCCGAAATAAAGGACTTCTCTTAAACGTCGTAGGTACTGAATATGTGTTGTTACTAACCAGACCGCATATCTATTATGAACGGTAGCTCAAGATGATAGCTCATCAAAGACAACTGGCACGTGTGTGCCAGGCCACAACGAACAACTCGCCGTTTATGACGACCGCTGCTAAATGATCTAGATGTCCTCCACAGCTGAGCCTCTCTCGAAGCCATTTGAATGCAAGCCAGAACCATTAACCTTCTCGGACACGGAAGGATCACGCACGAAAGCGGCTTTACAGTACAAAAAAATATTCTTTATTAATTCCGATATGTTGACTGTGAGTTAAATTTAAAAGACCAACTAAGGAGACCGTCAAACTGGAAATATATGCGCCGTTTCTGAGACCTGGCCACAAAACACTACGGATACAGAAGGGAAATTGCGACGCATAAGGCGAACTTGTGCCGTACGAACAGGTAATATGGCGAAATTACTTTTATTTCCCTTTCTGTCGTAATATTTTTTTTTTTTTATGAAATTCTACGTAGGATACAATCCTTCTTGAGGAAAGTCAACTATAGAGTTTTTTTTTAAACATTGTATTCCCATTTGAACTCAAAGACTGCTTTCCTGATAGAAATTACTCTTGTGGTTTGTGTCAGTCTAGAACAGCTATTTATTCTGTGTTCCAGTTGATAAATTAGTATTTAGTTTGGATTAATTGGAATATTACTGGAAGTTAGTAAGATGCAAAATTTACTAACGTTAGGCCTATTATTTGGTTGTAGACTAGACTCCGATGTACACTCTAAAAATAGTTTGTAAATTTGCCCCACGTCCATATAGAAGCACTAAGAAAGTAGGTATGGTAGAATTATTTCCCAGACATCAATGGTAGCACTCCTAAACTTGATTATGAAACAGTCAAATGTATACTGAAGTTACCAGACTTGTATTGCAACAACTGTAAAAGTTTGCATATTTACAAGGCGGAGGTATGGTAACTGCATCATACTGTATTTAGGTTAACATAACTTCCTAAATATTTTATAAAGTTTTTTTTTTTTTTACAGTGTTGTGACCAGTACAGTTTTCGCGAACAGATTTTTGCACCAACTTGTTTCAATGCCGTACGTGCACACTTGCAGTTCTGCTTTGTGGTCAGCGATTGGACGTTGTTAACTCTCACATGTCTTGAGGTTCTCCTGGTAGATCACAGACGTGTGGTGCTGCAGTAATCTTACTGCGACTGATACAGTCAAATGAGAGCTGTCACTTCAAAAAGTCACGCTGCCAATACCGACGAAGCATAGTTGTAAATTTGAAGCTTTAAAAATTGATGCTATTTTACACATTTTTATTTTGTATTAAGAAATATTGGTAAACACTAAACATATATGTATCAATCTAACGTTGCAAATCGAAATACTTCAGTAGGACATAGCGTTACCCTCACAAGAAATTCAAATACATGTGTCGCTTAACTATAGTTGGAGATAAATTTGTATAAAATATAAGAAGTGACTTTACGAGTTAAACGATAGTTGAAAAGTCTAAGTAAAGTTACAGTTTTTGTAAGTAAATTAGGTTTAAACACTTTTGTAAACGCGAGATTTCAACACATGTTTTTATCAGAGTTACGAAACAAGTGTTACAATCCTAGCACATCCATCAGCGACTGCAGTATATGTTAAATTACGAAATTCGCACGTTACAGTTATGTTTTATAATCATAACACGTAAAATATTATATTACTTTCTGAACTGTTTAGATTTTATAGGAAATTACCGTTATTTATTGTATTAGTAATTAATATTGTCAAGTAGTACTATTTTGTAAACAAGCAACGTATATTCCCAGCATCAGTGTGCTTACTATTTGGCTATCAAATTATATCGTCTCTATTTTCTTTAAATCATGTCCGTATTATGTGATTCTAGTGGAATAATTACATAAAAGTCATTCAAAACGGTATTTTAAAAGGTATCGTAAATTTCAAACATGACGCTTGTGTTCAGTATTTCAGTATATATTAAAAACCTTAACAAACTATTTAAAATTATTATTGCGGTATATTTATGCTACAAAACTTGACGTTAACATGGTACTTTAAAATGTTAACATAATTTGCTGCAGTTTTGACAGGATTTTGAGCATATAGCCCTTTTTGCTTCCGGATAATTGTTAGTGTGTTGTAGCGTTAGGAAAATTGTCATTTATCTTGTTACCGTTTTAAGGGTTTCGGCAGACCCACTTATAAATGTTATTAATTACCATTAACGAAGATACATAGCACATCGCTAAAGGAGTAATAAAGGTTTAATGTAGTGAATGAATGGATACACCCCGCTGCTTTCAATGACTTCACGACGCATACATTTTATGCTGCTGTGAGAACTGGTAAATTTAATTTTAGAATTTACTAAGCGTATTTCGTATAAAGTATTTGATTCACAGAATGTGTGCTTAAGAAGTGTAGTCAAATCTGTGGCACCTGCTTTCGAGAGGCGATGAGGTAAAACAACATGTCCAAACACAACAGTGCGCTGTTTACGAATTTCTGTGTTTTTGAGTACGTCAATTTGTGTCATTTAATGCAAAACTTGTTTAAGGAACACTATGTAATATGCGTCTCGCATTTTAACTTATCTGAAAATTTTTTAAATATTTTAAATACTGCTAAGGCAGAAGAAGTTGGGGTACTGTCTGGAGTTAGAAACGCATATGCTAGAATCACATACCGCAGAAACACAGAAGATAGAATGTTCTAAGCAGCGCCAGTTCTTTTAATTGTGTTTATAATGTACAACAGTTCTAAAATACATGTTTCTAGTATATGTAGGTTCTAAATAACATATTTCTATTGGAAGACAGTTCTAACATCTGTGATTAGGTTATATGTTGGTTTTAACATGTGCATTTATGTTGTGCGATGTCTCTAACGTATATGTGGTTCTAAGTTGTGTGTTTATGTCATACGCTTGTTCTAACATCTATGATTTTGTTGTTTAATAGTTCTCACATGTAACTTTCTATGTAAGACATTTTTAACGTACATTGTTCTGCAATACATGATTCTAAATTGTGTGATTCTGTCGTACGATTGTTCTTGGATCTGTGGTTGTGCTGTATAAATGTTCTAATGTATGACTTTCTGTTGCACGACATTTTTAACGTTCGTTTTTCTGAAATATGTGGTACTAAATTGTGTGTTTTTGTCGTACATTTGTTCTTACATGTGATTCTGTATAGTATGAGTGTTATAACATCTTTGTTTCTTACATAAGACGTTTCTTTCATTATTGTTTCTAACAAATGTTTACTCTAAATTACGTTTTTCTACCGAGTGATTGTTCTAACACGTGAAATTTCTAAGTTATGTGGTTTTGGTTCCTTATTCTACTAAACGACAGTTCTAAGCTGTACGTTTCTAACGTGTATGTGGTCTCCGAGGAAATTAAGTTGAGTTGGTTGTTATTTAAACTTCCGATGTCTGTCGTAAACGTCAAAGTACATCAGTTCATATTTCGTTATCGTGTATTCATTACTACCATTGATCAAACAATGCTCGGTGAATTTCAGAGTGAAATACTCTTACAGATAATACAATGAGTTTTGTAAAGTAGTCATCAGTCCCACAGGTGTTGCAAATAAGCAATGCTTTCATCCGCTCTGTAGTTCCGCCAACTAAGAGTTTATCTAGTCATTACGTTACAGCAAATTAGCTGTGAAAAAGTTTTATGGTACATGAATCGCTCGAAGACATATCAGAAACAATGTTAATGATTTAATTTCACACAGAAATGAAACTTGACAATTATATACACTGAGGTTGGTATAGTTGGTTCGGGACACGGTCGTAGAAGTACAGGTCTGGACACTCGCCTATCTAACAATGTATTTTGCTTGACCCCCTTGTTGTTTGGTTGTAGTTCGTCAAGTTACCGAGAATGTCGTACTTTTTGGCGCTGTTTTCCGGGCGGTCGGACTCAAACTCCGTCCACTTTTTTCCATTGTTAAATTTATAAAGTAAATAAAGATTGCTGGAGCCTTTTCTTAAATTTGTGAGCGAATAAAGTATTTCATAAATTGATAAAAAATACGTTTTGATAAATTGTTTATCTTAGCGGAAAGGAAGTGGGCGGAGTTTAGTCCGACCGCCATAACATCAGCGCCAATAAAACACAATATTCTCGGTAACTTGGTGAACTACAGCCAAACAACAAGGGGGTCAAATATCCAGGCGAGTGTCCAGACCTGTTCTTCTACGGCCGTGGTTCGGGATAAAGTGAACACTCAAGAAAGCCCTGCTAAAGTTCTATTTTCAACTAATTCATATCTTTCCGCGCGTAAAGGCCAACGACGGGAATTGTCTAACCACTCTGGACACGTCACTTGATGTTTGCGCGAGAAAGATAAATTGTGTAATTCAGCACTAATTTATACAGATTGATGAACAAATGCATTACTTCTAAAAAAATACAGTTATGTCGATTCCGGTAACTTTTGTTTTAATATGCTTGTGTTTAAATAGGAAAATACACGGAACTATATTACGTACTTCGCTACCAACCACACAAACAGTGAAGCAACTAGATTTTATGTTGAACTATATGCAGTGACGGATAGTGATATTTTTCAAAGATTAAAAGTTCAATTTTTAGTGCTCACTTTATCCCGAACGACCTATATAAATAAACATCCTCGTAAGATGCCCGCAAACTATTCGACGATACGACATGGATAAGAGTTCGCGTTCTCGTAAACAACTTTCGGGGCTCATGGACGAATTTTGCTTCTCTCACTAATATGCAGCGTTTGCGAGTCTGACGAGGCCGATGAAATGGCGGAAATTCATTTAAATATTTAACCAGGAGTGTTTATCAACGTTAAAACTGAAACATAATCTTCGCGCGAAACATCGGAAAGTAATCATTACTGTGTAATTGGAGAAAACAGCTGTAAAAAACTACAAATTATGATAATGCATTTTACACTACCGTATTTTCAAGACAAAGAGCAAGGTAGTAAATAGACTGTCGGCCATCTTGTCTGCGTTTGAGAGCAGTTTGTGGTTGTGAGTATGATAGAACAGGTCCGGACCTCTCGCAACTTTGAGGGAGGGTTGCGACGCGCAAACTGTTTAAGAGTATCATTTCCTGCCAACGTGTAGAATGTGGTGTGCATCTTCCTCGCAAACATGAGTATACGTACCAGCCTAAGACTCGCTTTATACGTACGGCCATGTACAAGCTGAATGTGCAACATGTGCGTAACGATTTTTAGTTTTAGTACCGAAATAAATCGTAGGTTGTTACATTAATTCCAATTGAAATATTTTGACTCCAAAAAGTATAAATTACGTGCGTTGGTATGTGTTGAACATAATATCACAATCAAGAATCTTTCACTTCAGCTCTATCTGCCTATTGCGTCAACGGTTGTGTTGATGGCGTCAGTCCCCTGAAGACTCATAATTAAGCCACCCACACGTCTAGACTGTGCGGCGGGTTGCATGCACGCCGGGCGCAACCCATACCATACACAGACTGGTGGCTTGCACTTTCCGTTACAGCCGCCACTCAGTCGCTTATTACACAAGAGATCAATACTAGACACGCTAGTCTGCACGATAACTCCAGGCAGCTCTCGAGAGAAACAACTGAATTGCGTATACAGTGCTTTACAAAATGCATTACTTAAAAATTAAAAATTTATTTCTTACTTACTTAAAAAAAACTGTTTAACTGACATGTACAGAACCAACGACTCAAATCTAATGTATCTACGGAAATAACAGTGAATGATGCTGCCAACTGGTTAATTTTCACTGAACATATAAATAAAAGTTGACATTTATTTCCGTCTGAAAGACGTTGCAATCGCGCAGACGTTATGACTTAGCAAAAGCTAAATGCCCTACTTTTAGTGGACTTAAAGTAGCTATAGATTACTTGAACAGCAGTCAGATTTGTTAGTTATGTGTAACAGGAATGAATTGGGATATATATATGTATGTATAATTATACACACACATGAGATAAAGTACTATGATCGTCAATTGATGCTATTAATGACGGAAAGTGGGTTTTTAAAATGACTTTTTTTCTATTCCAAAAACCAAATCAATGAAACAGGATTATTGATATTAATGTTATACCATCGACTACAGTTATTTACTCGCAAACAAATTTACTGCAAATATTTAATAGACCCAAAAGAACAACCATACTTCACTCCTTAATTGTTATGTACCAACTTTATAACTAAATAACTCACACAAACAACGTTGTAACCAGCATATCTGCTAAAAGTGAGTTAAAAGTGGATGACCATTGTGTCTGTCCTCCTGCATATAATCGGATACACTTTTGTTAACTGTAACAACTGTAGGCACAACTATATGCATGTATGTATGCATGAATAATATGTATGCACGTGCGTGTGAGGTTGTACTGAAGAGTAGAACAACACTCTTAACTAGAAGCAACACGTTTTTCACCTGAAACATTTGTTTTGTGTTGGTTATAACGTAGCAAGGTTACGAACATTCTTTATGAACGGAAAGACGGACACGTGCACATAAAAAAAAATGGGGGCGGAGGAATAAACGCTGGAACTGCATAGTCCCTACAGCACGGCACAACACATGAGAAACTTAAACGACTCTTTTATTATATTTTATGTGTGATAAGTAGTTGGCAGGAAAAGAAAAATTTCGTGATTTCGTTCACCCGCAGGTTAAACCCGAAATTAGTAATACGAGGCTAACACTGTTTCCTAAAAGACTGTCTGTGACATTAATTAACGTCATATATACAAATTGATAGTTGCAGGCTTCTCGAATTCAAAGAAATTAATAAAAAGGGAAACCTTTTTATACAGATTTTGCAACATTTAGAGCAACTATTTTGTTAGCATGACATATTTATGAGTCAATATCAGACACCGAAATGTCATACATTTTATTTCGGCGAAAGAAGTCATATTAAACGAATGTAACTCTGGAATAATATTTCCTCATATATAAGGTTGGCAAAACCTTTTCTCTGATTAGGGTATTTTTTTAAGCTGTCTTCTGAAAACTTGAAAATTTCAATGGATTTTTTTTAGAGGTATGTCTCACGACCCTTTAATATACGCATGTGCCACGATAATGTAAAACAGACGCAACATTTGGTGTTAACATGGTTGCCCGCGTGTTCACATTAAACTACACGAACGGAAATGTTATCTAAGTTATATTCCTTGCTGACGTCAGCAGTGTATTGAACAAGACAGTACTTTCAGTTCCACTGCGTGCAAACGTCGTGTCTGATACGCCGGGACTACGTGATTTCAGAGCCATCAGGGGCGATTACGGAAAGTGAACTGGTAGAGTTGGCTAGGTTTAGTAGGTCACATGTCCAGGTTCGTTTGACCTTCACAACTAGAACACATGCAAAATAATTGCGTGGTTCTTTTTCTGGACGCAAGAAAACTTCACTTGGGTCACTTCGTAAACACCTGGAATGGAATGTTACTCTACACGTGCTGAGTGTAGTGATTTTTCGTAAACGTCTCAGGGACTTGTTGGCTACAGAGAGAATATAGGTATTAGTCCTTAACGTCTCGCTGACAGATCGGTTCACAGAAAAATATCTATGTTTGTGGCTGAATAAATATGTATAAAATTCAACCAATTTGATGTTGGCCGAACAACATACTTACGAAACGCGT
Organism: Medauroidea extradentata; assembly: GCA_003012365.1. Lineage (NCBI taxonomy): Eukaryota > Metazoa > Arthropoda > Insecta > Phasmatodea > Phasmatidae > Medauroidea > Medauroidea extradentata. The sequence continues at coordinate 7,578 of PNEQ01067448.1, read as the reverse complement.
AAAAAATTGGTTTTGCTGTTCGTACAAAATGCATGGGGCCGCGGCTGGAGCAGTGGCTAGACCGCTTGCCTCCCACCAAGGCGATCAGGGTTCAATACCCGGCGGGATCGGTCCCCGGATTTTCTCATGTAGGAATCGTGCCGGACGATACAAATTGTGGGCGGGTTTTCCCTCGGATCTCCCGTTTCCCCCGCCCCTATATTCCGGAGCTGCTGCATACACATGTCACACCTCACCAGCGCTTAAGACTGCGTGGTAGATAAATAAACGCTGATAACATCAACTGATTTATACGATTTCTTCGGAGCCTATATAGATTAAATACTCAATAAAAATCCTAGCTAATGGTATTTGGCAACATGATAAGTAAATATTTATCCAGAATTACTAATTCGTTTCGCGTGATCTCTTGCGCCGCAGTTAAAGGCACGAGGTTCCGGCGTCAGAGATTGTGCCTCAGAAGTTCGTAACACTGGAAACAATTATGTTTAAAACGTTGGCTAAAACTACTATCTAGGATTGCTATTGTTTAATTTTCGCAAATTGGCTTAAAGAAACTTACAGTTATAGATTTGTGCTTTTAGCGTTGAATTATATACCACGCCCTCTTAAGACCTCGTTCTTTAGTTTTACAGTGGTTTTAAAAATATTTTTTTAAACGCAAATTAACACATATATCACCAATTCATTCATACAGTTTTAACACTTATATATCATCGTTTGCATCTGAGTTTTTCTGTTGCAATACACCAAACGGATTCTTAGATTTCCCCCCCTGAATTATCACATACTGTATTTTGTTGTTAAAATAAGCCAAAATGAAGCAAAATATTTATTTGATGATAAACGGTATATTATTTTAAAAACCGCCCAGGCAAAATTGTGTATCGTATGACTGTACACAGTCTCACATTTTTTCAAAGCATTTGGTTAAAAATATTTCAGTTGTTTGCAATTGTTTGAAATAAATGAAAGACCACGGCCCTAAGTCCTAGATGTTAAGTGTTGACCGAAATTTCTTTAATCATTCACAAAATGTACATTTAATTGTTTTACCCCATTTGTTAGGCCTAAGGGAACAAAATCTGACAAGTAACCAGCTATTTGACTGATTTAAGAGCCCTATAGATCTGGCGCATGAACTATGTTCCAGCATGTTAGAAGAAAGAGTTTTTAAAGGTTACTACTAAACGTGCATTCGATATCTCTATCTACGAAAAGAAAACATTTTTGAAACTGTATTTCTCAATTTTGTTTTTTAGATATCGTGCTTAGTAACCTGGTTTTAAGGCACCTCAAAACGTCCAAAAACGTATTTTCCAGACTGCTGTCACGTAGAAAACACCAGCCGGAATCGTAAAACGAAAATAGAGACGCACGCGCTGGACTTTATTACGCACTTTCCAAAAATAAAGAAAAAATTGGGTCATCGCTGAAAGTCCCGCAGGAAAAAGTCAACGAGCGAAACACTGCACGCCGTTTCCGCGCACGTGTTGACGCACAAGGTAGTGTAGCTCTTATCACCTACCTGCGTCCGTACCTCAGACGCGGCGTCTAGCACGTGCTGTGATAGGGCTCTTAAGGGCGCCGCCTACCTGTGTGTTAGAGGCTCAAAAGCGACGGAGCAGTAAGGTCGACCTTGAAGCGCGCATCAAATACCGCGTCGCCTCAACGAGCGTGCAAGGTTCCCGCCCAACGGTTTTTACTATGGGACTTTTAGCGGTGACCATATAATTTTATTGGTGGAAAGTCTGCAACTAATCTTAGTCGCAATCCGAGTTTCACGTACATTCGCTTAGTACATTTTGAAGTACGGAAGTCTGAAAAGGCCGTTTTTTAGCCATGTTGGAGGGCTTAGAAACAGTGTTTTCAATGAGCGTGGCGTCTTAACAATGAGGTTCCGACCTTGTCTGAAGTTTGTTTTCAATTTGGTACGTTGGCACAATGGGCGCACGTGGAGTACTTTCGTACAGAAAACTTGTTTACGAACACACTGCAACGCATTTGAAGCGTTAGGTAGGTGGCCGCCTTAAGGTGGTCGTCTAGGTGAACGTAATTTGCCTGTTCGAGGCCTGGGAGTACCAGAGTGGTAAGGACAACGCAGCACGCTCGTTGCGTCTCTAGAAGCAAGTCACTGGATTGGCGTGAATCATCTCGCAGACAACTCACCTTTGTGACTTCGTCATTTTATGACGTAATATTGAAGGTAAATATTAATTGCACACGCACATACCTTCTTATAAAAATTGTGCGCCAATATTTTCATATCTAAAAAGGACCGCAAAAACGCAACTTGAGACATTTTCGACCGCTAGAATATTTGCTTTAATGAGCACTGATAAACCTGTGTGGGTACAGGCCTATAAGCGTACAACATTTCTTGAATAATGTTCATAAGCAGACATCACTTATGTGCGTTGAGCAGTTTTCTAATAATCTTGTAACGGCCAGAAGCTCTGCACACCGATTGGTGGCACTCGGAAGGCGAACACTTAACATTTACACTCTTGTTTTGCCGTATACAATCATTACATACAAATTTTGTCCATATAGGTATTACAACTTTGTCTGATGTAGTTAGGACTAATTTCGGAAAAGTTTGGAAAACGGAAACCAGGATTGTTGGCAACGAATCGAACCCGGATCATTCTGTGCTGTACCATTGCGCCGGTTCGCGCGGTGTGGTATTAATCCATACCACTATGAATTTATCAGTTTCTTCTCGATAACTTCTGTTGCAGTCGATGTATCAAAATTTTTGTCATTACATGGCATAGATACAAACTTAATCGATTTTCTGAAATTGTTGGAAACATAATATAGTCATTATTTTGGAATGGGAAACAGCTGACAAGGAGAAATGTCTTTATTTACGGGGGCGTCTTGAAAGAAACAGAAACAATGCCGCGTGGATTCCAAAAAGTGAACGAAACAATAAAATATGCCATGTCAACGTTAAAAAAATTAACAAAATCCCTCGATTCACTGTTTTTTAAGTAAAGCCGTAAATTCGATCTGAGAGGGGCCAATTCCCCTTAAGGGATCGGGCCCGGGTTTCTCGGCTTTCGAGAAAATTATTTTTTTAAATCCATACGAGAGTCAATATCGTAAAATTGCTTCGTAACTTTTTTGCAAATTGGTTTTACTATGCAATGCAATTTTTCGAGACAAACTGTGTGAGTATAGCTAATTTATCAATTGAATGGAAATTTCGTTAATTAACTAATTAGCAACTATTTTGCAGTCTTCTGACTCGACAAAATTAGAGTATGCCGTTTAAATCAGTCATAACAAAGTTACGAAGCGATTTTACAATATCGGCTCCCATCTATGTTTTAAAAAATAATTGTCGTTAAATGCGAAGAAACTCGGGCCCATGCGCTGTCTACCTCAGAGCTCTGGCGGCGGCGGCAGAAAAGATAGACTTTACATGTTAAATTATATTCAGCGTACCTCAGTCACGTTTTGTCATATCACTTCCGAACAAATACCATTTTCCGCATCGAGAAAAGAAAAAAAAAATTGCTAAATTAATAAAATTGCAGGAAAAAATTTGTGAATATCCGTTTTCGAGTGTTTCCAGTGCGTAAAAATGATTTTAAGGTAAAACTGCCCATACGTTCCTTTAGCAATGCGCGCGGCACCGAGATGAATGTAAATGTCAGAGTTGCCGCATATGTAGCATCTACACCTACTGAGCGACATGGAATATGATTTAACATGTGAAAACCTATGCTTGCTCCCGCCGTGGATGTGAGGAGTCGCCATACTGAATTTTATTATTTTTCGCATTTTTGGAATTCTGAGAAGAAAAACGTTAGATCGGCGACTATACAGCAAATTCTATTTACCTTGAACTACAATACAAGCAAGGCAATAGAGCTAGTAATGTATAGTTGGGTCGCAATTTGTCGGGTAAATTATGAATATAAAAAAATTTTCCACACAGATTGCGACGTAATTCTATGCTAACATTTAAATCACAAGGTCAGTACTGTAAGCAAATATAAATGGAATTAGAGTATAATAGCATATGTAACCTTTTTCTTCTAAGAATTAAAAAAAAAGAAAACATTAAAATTCAATATGGCGACTGAAACCGAGCCTTAATAAAGTATGAATAAGGCGATAACGTACCTTGCAGCTGCAGGATGGTGGCCTGGTACTCTGCCAGCTTCTCGTCGACATAGTCCTGCGACTGGCTGGCGATGATGTCTGCAGTCGACATGCCCGAGTGGTCGGCGTCTTCGTCGTCATGGTAGCAAGGCCCGGGCGGCTCCAGAGGCACCCCTACATACTCCACCTCGTACGGCGAGTAGAAGTACATGTCCGGAGAGGAGCACATCAATGGCGAGGGGCTCTGCGAACATATCCATAACACGCATCAGTCTATAACAATCCCCTATACGTTGTTATACGTCGTTCGGAATAAAGTGAGCACTAAAAATTTAACCTTTGAAAATCATTACTAGCCGTTACTGCATATTATCCAACATTAACAATGCCTTATTCGTTGTGTGGTTGGTAGCAAATTGCCGTATGTACTTCCGTGTATTTTCCTATTTAAATGCAACACTACTGAAATAATATCAACTGAATTCGATCTATTTGTGTTTTATATAATTTATAAACTTCATTTTATCAAACTAAATATGTTCCTACCGACTGCATAATTAACCTTAAACGCGCAAACGTCAAGTGGCGTGTCCAGAGAGGTTAGACATTTCCCGTCGTTAGCACGGCCGTAGAAGAACAGGTCTGGACACTCGCCTGGAAACTTGACCCCCTTGTTGTTTGGCTGCAGTTCACCAAGTTACCGAGAATATTGTGTTTTATTGGCGCAACTAAGTTCAGTGTAGGTGGCAATTTGAGTTTCACATACATCCGGTTAGTACGGAAGTCTGAAAAGGCCGTTTTCACCTATGTTGGAGAGCTTTGTGTTTTTAATTAGCGTGGCGTCTTAACAATAAGGTTCCGTCCTTGTCTGCGGTTTCTTTTCTTTTCGTACGTTGGCACAATGGGCACACGTGGAATATTTTCGTAGAAAAAACCTGTTTACGAACACACTGCAACGCATTTGCAGCGTGGGGTAGGCGTATTCTTTTTACGCGAAACCGCATAACTTATTCACATTATGTTTATCTACGAAAATAACACACACTTGAAACTATGCTTCTATGTTTTTCAAAAATTCAGCACTCTTGTTAGAAACATGATTTTCGGGCTTCTCGAAATGTCTAAAAACGGGTATTTTAGACTGCTGTAACTCTGAAAATAATAAGCTGAATTCGTAAAGTGTAAAACGCGAGGCATGCGTTGGTCTTTACTTCATGCTATCCAAAAATAAAATATTAGGGCCACCGCTTAAAGTCCCATAGAAAAAAAAACTACACCGGAAACCTTGCACGCCAGTTTAGCTGGCTGTGAATAGAGGCGATGTGCTTCCCGTCAAGCGTGGTACTCTGGCTCTCATTGGTCCGTTGTTCCCACGCGTCAAAGGTGGAAATTTGATACCGCAAGCGAAGGACTCCTCTTAAGAGGGCGTGGTACATAATTCAACGCTAAAATCATTAATCTATAACTGTAGGTTTCTTGAAGCCAGTTTGCGAAAATTAAACAATAGCAATCCTAGACAATAGTTTTAGCCAAAGTTTTAAACTAAATTGTTTCCAGTGTTACGAACTACTGAAGCACAATCTCTGACCCCGGAACATCGTGCATTTAACTGCGACGCAAGAGATCACGCGTAACGAATTAGTAATTCTGGATAAATATTTACTTGCAAAGTTGGAAAATACCATTATCTAAGATTGTCATTGAGTATTTTATCCATATTGGCTTCGAAAGAAAAATTGTATAAACCATTTGATGTTTTCAGCGTTTATTTATCTACCAAGCACTCTTAAGTGAACGTATTTTGCGAGTTCACCCTAGTCTCTAGACGGAAGGCACTGAACTGGTGTGCAGTCTTCTCGCAAACAACTAGAATCTATGGCCGGTATTCCTAAACGTGTGTATAAGGGTTTAGGTGCAGCATATGTCATGCCTAGACCTTATCGGTATTCCTAAACGTTTGTATAAGGGTTTAGGTTCGGACATTGCCTATTCAGGACTGATCTGTGACTTTTCCTTGTCCTAATATAACTACACATGCGCAGTACGCTTAGCCCTACAGACGCCTACGTACGTTACAACGTATTTTACCGCTTGCTGGATGAATATCGCTTTTAATAATAAAGAGAGAAAACAAAAACATTCCAATAATACAGAAAATGAAACTTTGTGGCAGCAGGAATACTAAATAATAACTCACTAGTATTTTAAAAGCCCATATAATCCAAAATCATCAAATTTGTAATTTTAAAAGCTTTGCTGTAAATGTATATTTTATTGACCGTTCTTACGAAATAGATTGAGTAGCTCAGGCGCTAACGTGTCGACCCGGTGATAATTTCATTTGGGTTCGAATCGCGGTCACTCCGAATTTTTTTTTTCCTTTTTTATATATTATGTATCACAATAAGGTAAAAATGAAATTAATGTTTATTTCCATAAATATAGTTTCAAAGCATTAAACTGACTGAAAAATATAGAAATAAGATAAATGTATAATGAACCATTAATGAATAGAAATTTTTCCTCCTGTGAATTGTAGTCAACATGTACGAATATCACGTCTAGAGTATGGAATATAATGACTTGACTTTTTTTGTTCTTTAAATGCTTGCAAATAGAATGAATAATGGACGTAAGAACAATAGGCACCTTTTGTAAACCGCCTACTTAGAAAATATGCAATTTCAATTGTTACAAACTGTTATATACTGTTGATTAAACACATTTTTGTAAGACACGATACGTTTAACTAACATTCAGAAGTTCTGACTATGTTTTTATTTACAAACATTCCAATAATTTTTAAATTAATTTCCGAAATAAAATTTTTACAAGCAAAATAAAACGAATGTCGTTTATATTTTTTTTCCTTAAATAACTCGTATTTAATTTTCGTTACGTCATGTTAAATAAAAGTTTCAGAAAAAATTTAATGTGTTCACGATATATTCACCTACGAAAAAAAAATCAAAAATCTGTAACGGGACGTTTCCAAAACAGCTAGCATGCTATAAATAATTTGTAAAAATATCTCCATTCTCGTGCCATTGCAATAAAAAATTTAGTTAAATATATTAAAAAATTTACAGATTCGTAAAAGTCTAATTCAAAAAATCGTTTGTACGACAGAAAATCTGCTCGCTGGTTCTGTGACTTGTGCATAGAGACGAGAGAAAATTTGATATACGTGCAAATGCTGCTCTTAACTTAATAGTTTTTTTCGGAATTTTGTAAGGAAAATCTCAAGGTAAGTGATCACATTAAAAAATTACAGTTATATTTTTAAAGTAAATACACTTGTACACTAATCTGCGAATGGTATGTGCATGTATCGAGAAAGTACAAGCTTAACTAATAAGACTACTTAATTTGGTGCAAATAAACCAAAAAATTTCACATTGATCATGTAGATGTAAATGTTATAAAATATTTCTTTGTTTCTTCATGTGATTCTATCTTCTA
>PNEQ01067428.1:0-13236 GCA_003012365.1 Medauroidea extradentata | reverse complement strand
GAGGTCTTCTGTTCGACTCCCGTCGCGCACCTCCTCTTCGCCTGTCAGCCCGCCGCAGCAGTCCTCTTGTATCGCCAACACTGCTCCGCAGGTAGCCGCCTGCCGCCTCACAGTAGACTTTGACGTCACCAAGTTGTCTTCACCAGTCTCTCTCCACAGGCGTAGCACCTTCCTCTAGCACTTCCAATAGCGAACTCTCCTCAAATGTGCCGATTCTTGCTTTTATACCAGCCCAGACAGTCGGGTGTTCCCCGCATTACAGGGGTCTAAAAATAGATATTTCATCATGTTTCGTATGTGCTTGCAGTCACGTCGGCCACCCTCGAAGGGTTAAGACGCAGTTGGGACAGGTATCTATGACGTAGTTTCGGCGGTTTTCCCACTATGAGCCACCCGGGCTTTGAGTCATCGGCCAGCCCTCAAGGTGTTACGAAACAGCCGCCGACCACTGGCCTCCAGGAACATGGCACGCAACAATACTATGAATAGAGACACTGGAAAATCGTGAAAATGTTTAACAGTCTCTCCAATAAACTACAGTATAGTATAATAACCGTGGCACGTGTGAACAATTTTGAGACAAATCACACACGCTGTGTGTCCAAGCTGTGCAGTTCTAACTGGACCGGTTGTACAGAGAAAAAATGCTTCAAATAAACGATAGCCAATATAGATACAAAACAATTATGTGTTATATACATCTACATCACGTTGGAGCCTTATAGCAAACAGTCAACTATTCCCGCGATTTTCCAGTGTCTCTAACTATGAATCAAATACTTACACGTGACATTTAATTACCAGTAGTTCTCGCGAAAAGATTTCTGAATTTGTCACAATGTCCTACGAGCACATCGGCAGTTTTGCTTCATGGTTATTGGCAGCATGTCTTTGTTCAGTCACTTGTCTCATTTTACTGTGCCAATCAGAACAAGGCTACTTTGACAACATACATCCGTTATTTGTCGGCATAATTCCAAGACAAGTGAACAGCCAATGATTGAGCGTGAAACCCAGCTGCACATGTTCACACAGGCATTGACACCAAATGGTGCAGAAATCGTTTCACCATTCGCGGTTCGATCTGTAATTGAAGATGATCAAATTTCGCGAATTCAATTACCTTCATGTCATGCATATCCAATCCTCGTCTATTCGTTCATTGGCTGTTATTCCACTGACTAGCAGCTAGTGGACAAATGGTTGGGACTTGAGTACGCATAGGATATTTGATTCTAACATGCAGGTCATTGAATCCGCGAAATTTCACCATTATTCTATAATATATATTGTATAGGCTCCTACTGGTCTATGCGACAGGCGCTATGTAAGTTAGATCGTACACCGTACGAGAAAGACGGGAGATGTTGATGTGCCGTAAGCTAAACGTTACATTCACAACGAGATGATTGAATCACAGGCAGTAGTTGAGCGGAGCATGTTGTTGTTATGTAGGACGGGACAGATCTTCAGTAAACTGGTGCTGGTTACGTCCTGACTATCTTATCTGTGTAACAGTGACATTGGCCCATCTTCCTATACAAACACACTTCTCGACAACACAAAGTCCTCTCTCATCACCCGACCTTTGCAACAAGAACCGTATGACGCAGACTATCCCATGACGCAAGCCACCAGTGGCGGATTTAAAAAAAAAAGGGGGGTTGCTTCCGGTCTGAAGCCCCCCCCCCCCATCTTTATTTTTTCCCCAAATCGTGTTGAACATTAGGTAGCCCAAGTATGTCCAGTCGCCTTAAGGGCGCGGCCTACCGCAGTTTCCATCAACATTATTGTATTCTGTATTTGTACCAGATATTTTTTTCTTCTTTTAGACACAAAATGTGACTAAATTTGGCTCTTGTGAAATTTTTTAATCTCTCATAGTTTTCGCGCAATGGCTTGTTAAAGTAATATTTTTGCATGTTTCCGTTTTAACGACTACACTAAAACCAACTGATATACCAAACTCAAAAAAATCACAGTGGATAAATACATTGCAGGCTACAATGACATGCTCATGAAATTCAAAGAATAAAAATTATTTGTATTTAAAAAAAAATATTGAACTTTTTAAATTTTTATTATTTTCAGCCTTTTTTTTTTAATTCAAATCATTTCTATTCTTTAATTTCATGAGCATGTCATTGTAGCCTGCAATGTCTTTATCCGCTGTGATTTTTTTGAGTTGGTATATCAGTTGGTTTTAGTGTAGTCGTTAAAACGGAAACATGCAAAAATATGACTTTAACAAGCCATTACGCGAAAACTATGAGAGATAAAAAAAATTTCACAAGAGCCAAATTTAGTCAAATTTTGTGTCTTAAGTAAGAAAAAAATATCTGGTACAAATAAAAAATATAAAAAAATGGTGATGAAAATTGCGGTAGACCGCTCCCTTAAGGGAACCTGAGTTCTATGATGATCCAAGTAGTACATGTGTTCTGCTTGTATGTATGTCATTTTTGACGTTCTGTAACAGTAATCAACCACACTTTTGAGATTGTTGGTATTTCTTACAATCCATAAAATCACATAAGCTACCCCTCCCCCTCACATGTTTATAAATCCACCACTGCAAGTCACATGTTTGTGATCGTCCGTATTAGCACAAACGCCGAATACAAAGAGGAGGGGGGAGTGCCGCCCCCTCTACACCAAATTTCCAATTATCAGGGGTATTACCGCGGGAGGGGCTAGTGGCCAGTGGCGTGGAGTGTATGTGTGTGTTGCAAGGTAAGCTGTATTTCGCAACGTCTCTACACATTCATGAGCTTTCTATCGGTAGTGGCTATAGGCCTAACACCATGCTGTCTGCATCTTTCAGTGAATTAAAGATATAATAACGCACGGTAATACATTTTGCGGAAATTCATTAAGGAATTTACACTTAGCTTTATAAAATGTACAGTACGATAAAATTCAAATTAAAAGTCACAAAATATTAAACATTGATTGAAGACACTGTAAAACATTTTTGTAAGAATTAAAAGAAAATTTCTTTTTGGTTATAAACTATTGTAAATGTACAAAAATTTCCTTGTAATGTTTTGTAAAGTTCCAAAAATTTTCTTCGTAAAAAAGTTAGGAAAAATGTGTAGTTTGCCAAAATCATTTGTTTTCCGGAAATGACATAGTTCTACATAAATAACATGCTTCCGCCGGGGTTCAGCTAGTAGCCTATATATTCAGGATATTATTGGTTACGGCAGAATATAGGTTTGTCACAGTCGTGGGCGATCGCAAAAAAAAAATAGCAGATAGGAAAAACAGCTTAAACAGCTTGCGCGACTCTACTACGTTTGTCTGAGGCGTGAATATTAATGAAGCTGTGTGACGTCACGAAGCCTTGGCCCCGCCCTTGACCGTAGACTCGGGAACATAGTGAGTTATGTCGGCTGTACTTCGCTCTGTCGGCGGGTTGACGAGATACCAGGCGTGTTTCCGTGGTTGAACTGGTATCAGGCCGGTCACCAGTGTTTACAGCGAAGCGATCACCAAACAAATGTGCATTTCTTTTGTAAACGATTGATTTCGGTTGAATGTGGAAGTACTTCGCAATCGCTGCGTCGAGATAACCTTTTCGCAAAAATCAGAGGTTCCTACAAACATATAGACACCGTCAAATTAAGAGCATAGGTCCAGCTATGTTCAGAAAAATTCGAAAACGAGTTAAAACATAATTTCTATATAAAGTTAAATGTCTCTTTTAAAAATCAGGCTAAAATGCGTGTATGCATTCAAAACCAGACATATTAACTCCACTAATCTTGCATTCATAACAAGGCCACAATAGCTGTTAAACCGGATTCACAACCAAACGTAACATACGTACGCACTCTCGTACGTAAGATTTCTGGGATTGGACTCAGAACACCATACAATCTAATTGTGCATAAAACTTGTTTTTGTTAGTGCAATATTTCGGCAGTAAATTATGGCACAATACTTTTGGAACTAAACCAAATACTTAACGACAAAAAAGGAAATATTAAAAAACATTATTAAAAAGTAACTTAGTCCCACGTTCTTACGCCTTCTAAAACCTGGATTCACAAGCGGCACTTAGCGTGCTTAGGTAGTACGTACGTAAGAAGTACGTTGAATAACTCAAACACGAAGGTACGTGTACCACGTGCTGATGTGAATGTTTGCGTGTACACTCTAAGTGTTTCTACTTTTACACGCACCTGCGTACGTTAAGTTACGTGTTTGTTGTGAATCCAGCTTTATCTATTGGAAGACCTAGAGTTACGAAATGCCACCTCTGAACAGTCCCAGTACCAAAGTTGTACTTTAAAAGTGATTTTACAATATATATATATATATATATATATATATATATATATATATATATATATATATATATATAATCATATTTTTATTCTTGCATTCAAGTTTAGGTAGAACGGTCGCGCAAATTGTAAAAAAAAAAAAACCTTTACTAAATTTAGCTAGATTTTCCCATAATATTAAATAAGAACTAGATATATGTTTTCCTTTAATAATGAACGAAACCTAATATTCACATGTCATATCCACCATCAGTTAAGATGGTTAGCAATAATACACCTGTAAGAATGTTTCGGATCGTGGACATACGCAATTGTTCATGTTTTGTTAACCAAACTTGTGCTGAATGACAAAAAAAAAAAAAAGCAATCCCATATAAATTTGGTCAGTTTTTTATATTTAACAGTCAGAATTCTAAAGATAAATTTAAGTCAGATCTGACTCTGTGTTTTGTACTTCGTCATTCAACACACGAGCAATGGCGTATGCCCACAAACCAATATATTCTTATTGTAAACTCCCATTGCAACTAACATTTAACAATCTGAATAATACACCCGCCTGAGTTCATGTCGGTTAGAATCGCAATTCGCAACATACCAGTTTTATATTTCCTTGTAAAACTGGATGTTACGGACATGTCAGGGTTTGAAAGTTCTCTCCTCAAACTCGCACACCTGTATTTATCGGAGCAGCTCAGACGCACAGCTTGGTAGAAGAATGTTTACGGATGACTTCCTAGAAACTAAAGTTTGCGAGGAAGCAGACATTACTCGATATTATTCCTAGAACAACACGAGAAGAAACAAACAACACGTGTACAGTATACCTGTTTCTCACAGCTAGAAGTAAACCAATGTATCTTTCTTGGAATTACTGGGAAACGTTACCCATCCACCTTACCTTCCTAACTAATATCCAATTTCCAGGGAGAAATGCCCATCTGATCAGAGCGTCACTGAAATTCCTGCACTGAAAAAAATACTTAGTAGTCACTGCAAAATGTTTTGTTAAAATGGACCATAGCAAATTATTTTGTAGTAACCACAAAACATGTGTGCTGTTCCCGATAAAGTTTTGCCGTGACTACAAGAAATTTTTGTAACCGCTACAAAATTATTTTGTGATGTCCATATTGACAAAACATTTTGTAGCCACCACAAAACAGTTTTTTCTGTGTGTTTCCTAAATAATCGTCACGACTACAACTACTTTTCGTAGGCCTACCGTATTTTTTTCTTTGCCGATGAAACAAACATGACATCAGTTAAAAACACATGTTTACAAGTACTCACAGACCCATTGGCAGGTAAACACAAATAAAAATAAGAAGACAGTAATTGCTTGTGCTGAAGGCAAGAATTCAATGCATTTTTAAGCACTATGTCAATTTTTTTCCGTTTTCCCTGCCCCATGTCAAAATTAACAGATTTTTTCTGACTTACCCCTGTCAGGTTAAATTATCTGACATTTCCGTGCTTTCCCCGTGGGCGAACACCCTGGCATAGAAAAAAATCCCTCATCTTGTTGAAAACCTACTTACAACGGAAAGTAACAAACAAATATTGGAATTCGCAGAAAAAGGAAATAACTATTTTTATTCTCACGGCGGAGCCCTTTTGCAGTGGCCATTTCACACGATCTAATATTGCTTGAATTATTCAATTCATTGTACGGTTTAGTTCACTGGAATGCGCGGTAACGTCATATTTAGGTACAAACCGCAGCTGTTTCCTTTCCATTTACTGAATGCCTTGAATATCTTCAAAGGTTTCCTTTTTGAAAATGATCGATATTTTTCTTGAATTTTCGACCTCCGAGGAAAGTTTGTTTTGACAACTTGAACGCCTATCTTGAGAGTTATAAGCTCACAAGTGTCGGGACTGTAAGAACGACCTTGAAGCTTGGTAAGTCTGTGGCAAAGTTTAATGCATGTTTCTGAGTTTCACAAACATCCGGTTTTTATATGTTGATGTATGGCAGTCACAAAAGGCCGTTTTTAGCTATGTTAGACAACTTAGAAACAGTGTTTTAATACGCATGTTGTCTTAATGACCTATAGTTGTACGAAGTGTGTTCCCTTTTCATACATTGGCACGTGTGCAGTAGTTTCGTAATACACTTATTTACGAACACACTGAGACGCATTCGAAATACACGATAGGTGGCGGCCTTAAATATTTGAGCTATATAGGAGAATGCAATGATATAAAAAGTAGGGGAAAGGTGCCATCAATGGAGCAGCGCCACTGTAATATTTCAGAATCTGTGCGCACAACGCATTCTCGTGTGATACAGCAAACTACGTGAAAAAGGGAAAGAAAAAGTTATTTTGCAACACTTGTCAGTAATGTACTTTTTGCATTCATTAAAGTGTTAATTTTTCATTTAGCTTTATTAACACAAAACTTAAAATAAACCCTGCTACTTGCAATAGGCTAAGTCTTGGGATTCTAAAATGTTAAAACCTAGATAATTTAAAGAAATTTTCTGAAATGTTCTCTGTATTGTACCTAATGTTCAGGAGATAATACGTGCTAATTGTTTTAACTGTGTATTTAACCAAGTATTGGCAAATTTCTTGTAAACACGAAAGATATTTAGAGTGGTCCATTCATGGAAACTACTTAGTCCATTCATGGAACCCTATACCCACCGATGGACCATTTGCACATATTTTAAATTTTTTTTGTAAAAACTAATTGATTTTATAGTTTTTTAACGGTGTCAGAACAGTGGTATACGCCGATATATATACATGTATAATTTTTTTTAACAATGTTGGTTTATTGTTTGTTACGCTGTAACATAAAATGTTTAGCCGGTCCATTGATGGCACCTTTCCCCAAAAGCAATAACTATTTGAAGTAAACAAATATAATAAAGAAAATTAATTTTTGTTCAAACCATCAAAAAGTGACGAGAATAGTATGTCGATCTACCCCTTGCTGTTAGCATACGAACCTAGACAATCACCGCGGGAAAAGGTAAACGACAGACATAATCAAAGCCACAACGAAGTCAAACTGAATGCACAGTGTTTAAAATATCGACAAGAAAAACAGCATGAAACGTATGTAACGTATACAAAATGTGCTACGGTCGTTGTATTTTATACAACAACTAACTAAATTAATGTATAAAATAGGAAAGGTTTTTTATTCGCGCCACATTAAAACCCTGCACATTTCGTTCATCACAACCATGATGATCACCAACATCTGCTCGTGTGACTGAGAAAACTTATCCACCCTACCCTCGAGTGCTTCTGCAAACACGTTAAGGGGGGGGGGGTGTTAGACAATCTTATTGTACTTTCAGTTTTCAACCATTATATTTATTCTAATTGTATTATCAAAACTATCTCTTCGACAAAGCACAGGATATCATATTGGTAAACTCCTTAACATAAACAATAATGGAACCTTTCATTCATTCATTTGTCATGCAAAAAAAAAATTGTAGTTTTAAATTTTTTTTTACATTTTTTAACTTACATTTCAAAATTCAGCATTTTTATTAAATACAAAAATATTTAATTTTTTGTTTTCATGTATCGTTACCTTAATAGTAAAACCTCTTTAACTCAATTTCGCATCCATTCAGAAAAAGGAGAGAAAAACTATTTTATTCTCCTCACACTGAGGAAATGTACATAAATGTGTACAACATTATTATAAATGAAATTTTGATATCTACTTTTAATAATATTTCTTTGTAAATAACTTATTTTGATAGTTTTAAATTGCTCGAATGTTTAATTTTCATAATATGGAGTTACGAGCTATTACTATTAAGGTAACGATATGTCAAATCATAGCCTACATCATTGTTATACACTGTGAATTTTTTCGGTTTGGTATGTCAGTTTGTTTTAATAGCGTACATAAAACCGTAAAGTGCAAATTTTGACGTTTACGACTCATTAAGCAAAAACTATTAGAGATACACAAATTTCCTAGGAGGAAGATTTAATCACAATTTATGACAAAAATAAGAAAAAAATATCTGGTACAAACATAAAAATAAAAAAGACGATAAAATCTTATGTATGTCGCGCCCTTAATTAGACATTATGCAAAAAGTATGCGAGATAAACATTTTAAAATAGCTAAATTTTGTCATATTTTGTGTATAAAATACGGGGGAAAAAATATATTGCAAGGCCTACAAATATAAAAATAACAACATGGCATTGAAAACTGCTGCAGACCGAGAACTTTTAGTTATATGCAGAGACGGGAGAAATTCGCGTGTTCACCGACATGTCGGCTACCCTGCAAGAATATATGTGATCTGAAGCAGACAACAGAAGCTCATTAGCTGCTTGCTGTTAAAGTGATATATGTCTGTATTAGTTGCACTTCCATTATTGGCTCAGAGACTTCCAGGAGATGTCAAATAAGTCAAAGACCAGTTGCGAAAGTGACATAAACATACAGTTGTTGATATTCTAGCTTGTGCCCAAATGAAGACGCAAATTCTTCAGGTGTCTAGCATATGTGGCAACAATGTGAAGAGAGGGAACTGTCCAAGGCCGGCTGTCCACACAAACAACGCCTTCTGTTCGACTTGCAAACCTGAGCGACACACACACTTGTTCATCGCACATACTTATAGTACATCCGCCACACACATTGAATTCAACAAGGAAAACATTCCACTAGCGACTTATTCCCCGGCCTTGATCCGCCGAGGTCAGGGTATATGAACACGTGATCTGCTTATCTGCGCTATTATGTTCTGATAACCTTCCTGTCAGTAAATACTCGCCGCATTGGGCTATTCTGGTTGTCCATATAAATTAGTAACTTACTTTCCCTAGGCAACATTTTACATTCCTCTGACTTTTTTATTTGTATTTAAAAAAATTATTGAATTTTTTAAAATTTTTATTTTTAGTTTTAGCAAATAATTTTTATTCTTAATTTTTATGAGCATGACACTGTAGCCTGCAATGTCTTTATCCACTGTGATTTTTTTTTTAGTTTGGTATATCAGTTGGTTTTATTGTATGTAGGTGTTAAAACGGAAACATGCGAGAAAATTATGAGAGATAAAAAAATTTCATTTGAGCCTAATTTAGTCACATTTTGTGTCTAAAATAAGAAAAAAAATATCTGGTACAAATAAAAAAATTGGTGATGAAAATTGCGGTAGACCGCGCTGATTTAGCATTTAAAAATTGAAAAAATTTGACAGTAGAGCTAAATGTCATAAAATAATTGCAAATTGTAGATATAAATTATTATGGTCCAGTGTTGAGACACGGCAATACTGCCTTAACTGCAACATTACTAAAGTGGTGTCATAATTATTGTTAAATAAATAAAAGCCTTCCATACATAATTGTTGTAGTGTGTATAGCTACACGACTAAACCACCATATGAAAAAAAAAATTAAAATAATAAATCTACAGTCTAAGTGATGCCAGACTGGAGCATGACATTTTTCTCTCGAATTCCTAAAACAAATGGGAACTTCCAAGACAGGATTCCAAGAAAACCACTTGACATTCCATAATTTCAAGTTCCCTGACTTTCCCCTGATTTTCAATTACGTGGACATCCTGTTATTTTTTTTTTTTTTAATTCTAAGAGAAAAAATTTTGGACTTCGCTATTACAGAGAGAATTATATTCACATTTAGCTATAAAATTAAATGTCAATTTATATTGTAACGTATAATTACACAGAAATTAACCTCGCAGTTTATGAATTAAAATAGTGCAACAGCCATGACTTTCAGGGAAATATTTTCTCATCAACTAGTTTGAATGTCTTACGTGCACACCTGTAGTTCTGATTCGTGTTCATTGATTGGCTCTCAGCATCTTGGATTTAAACCCGCTATTATCACAGACGCACTGTGTCTCACGAAAATATTGAAAACAAAGAGATAACATTTTCATTTTTTTTTTCCGAAACATAGGAAACCACTTACAAATAAACAATGACCTTTTAATACTACCTTACGCTAACTAGATCAATCACATACTTGCGTGAACCTTTCGTGGAAATAACAGAGCTGACCACCATATTAGTGCTTACGACCTTGTTTACGTCAAGCTTGTGTAGACATTTGTTATTTTGAAGAAGCGGTCAAAATGAAAAATAAAAATTGTTTAAAATGCCTAGCATTCACAGTTTTCCAATAAAATGGGCCAAAAGAGAATTGTGCCGACCATTGATTAATCAAAACTGCAGTTTGATAATAGCGGTCAATGAACTATCTTGTGATCCGCAGTTCCGGAAGTCGAGGACTCAAGTCTCTCTCGTCGTACCGGAAGGTTCCGCTTGGATGACAACTCTGCAGCTCGACAACGGCGCGAAGAAAGTCATTACGTAAGTGGCCAAACAGGGCGTGGCCTAACTCTTCCGACACTGACCGAACATTTCTTCCAACAAGCTACCTGCAAAAACCTTTACAACTGTACAATTGTTTAAATAAACACAATTCTTAAGGCGGCCGCCTACCCCACGCTTCAAATGCGTTGCAGTGTGTTCGTAAACAGGAATATTCCACGTGTGCCCATTGTGCCAACGTATGAAAAGAAAACAAACCTCAGACAAGGTCGAAACCTCAAAAAACACTGTTTCCAAGCCCTCCAACATGGCTAAAAACGGTCTTTTCAGACTTACGTACTTCAAAATGTACTAACCGAATGTATGTGAAACTCAGAATGTGACCTGCGCTGAACTTAGTTACAGACTTCCTACCAATAAAATTACCCATGGTAAAAACCATTCGGCGGGAACCTTGCACGCTAGTTAGGCGCTTGGCTCGACTGCTCCGTCGTTTTTGAGCCTCTCACACTCGGGTAGGTGGCACCCTTAACGGGGGGCTCCGAGGCCGCAGTTGTGTTTCTCTGTCGCATGAGGGCTCAGCAAGTCTTGTAGCACCATCGTGTAAAGCGGCCGCTCCGAGTCCCTGCTAGACAGGTTTTCTTTGGGGAGGTGGGGCGAATAGCTACTGAAAACGAAGGAAGGTAGTTGGTGGAGGGTGGGGAGTTTACAAGCTTGTCATTGTACAATACAACGACCCTTCGCCTCCCTCGCCTTACCGAGTGCCGAGCCATTGGCTGAGTCCTTGTCCCGGCCGTCAATTGTATGGTATTTCAGTTCTCCTGACAGTTGTACGCAGGTGCGAGAACACAGCTTCAGATAATTTATTAGTTTATGGGTTGGACTCTTGAGTACGATATGTCAGATAGTTACTGTAGGAATATTTAGCAAAAAAAATTTTAATTTGTTTAGTGTTAATTTTGAGTCAAAATAAATATTGTATTATGAAGGGTACCCGAGAGCATGATATCGTATACCGAGTACAGCTTTCTGACTAAACGCCCAGAAGCGACGGAATGAGAAAAGAGGGGAGAGCGGGAGATCGCCGAGAAAAAAATGCCTGCCAATGGCAGCGTCCGACACGTTTTCCACATGCGAAAAATCGGCGACCGACTCCGCCTGGGATGGAACCTTGGCCACCTTGGCGGAAGCCAAAAGATCTCACCACTAGTTCACCGCGGCCACGATCATTTGAGAAATGGGATGTTAAATAACTGGTCAAAAGTATACATACGTCCACATACTTATGTTGCTGGCATACGTCTGTGCATCTCTAAACTTGAAAGGGAGCGCGAGGGGAGAATAGCGCACACGCAGAGTTGGCCGTGTCATCAGCTGTTTCAATAACATAATTTGTGCCGGACGGCGAGCGTCCTTTCATTGATGTTCTCAGGTCCGCGTGTTTTCTGCCGGGCCGCTTCATTGCCACACTTCTCACGCATGCAAAATGTGTGCTGAGTATACAGTCTCTTTTAACATGTTTAAAAATCAATGAAATATATATGTACATATAGACATATGCACATATATACGAAGTACATGAAAAAGGCCTCGGAAATAAGATGGATACATTTTGCATACACACAATCTCAGAGTGGCTAAAAAACTGCGTATAATAAATGTGATATTGGACACATAATAAAGGCTCATATATTCAAGACACGCGCAAAACTCTGTCCCCTCCCTATTACAGTGATTTGTAAAACATTTACTTACCAAATTTTGATCAGCAGACAAAACTGCACAGAAAATTTTACCTGTTTGGAAATTTAATATAATGAATATTTTTTGCCAATGTTTTCAAAATAAAGGAAATATAGTGTACAAATAGATGGCGTAAAACAAAATTTGTAAGTTGATTACGCACATGCGTATATTTGTGTGTACAAAGACACACTATAAACTTGTCTTTATTGAAACACGAAAAATTACTTTTTTTTTTTTTTTTTTACGTTTATGTCATTGTTTATGTGTTTGCGTGCGCATAACGTAATTCATACACCCTGTTGTTATTACTGTATGCATTTTTAGCAATTAACTGTTAGTGTGTAGTTTGCAGGCACGTGAAGAAATTAAGAAAAAGAAAGCACCGGTCTAGGCATTGTAAATACTTCTTAAATCATTGCGAACTATCTAATTGTGAGACCTTACTAATGTTCGTATTCACAAATTCTTTTGTTATCTAAAGTTGTTTATAAAACATGTTCTGAGATTATGTATTGTGCTCGAAATGAGCTTCGTCTATCAGGACTCCGATATTTTGTACATAGTGTTGCTGCGTTTCTAGTAAACAAATTGTAGAAGAGTAACTATGCTACAAACATTTGTATGTTTCTCATATTAACCTTTAAACATGCTCTGAGATTGTGTTGTTGTGCTCTCAATTAGCTTCATCTATGATATTTGAAAGAACTGTGCAATGGGAGTGCTTCATCTATCATGACTCATATTTTGTACACAACTATGTTAAAACATATGTATGTTATGATATGTGTCCATCGTTCAAGTTTATTTTCTAAATCTTTTGTATGCTGTACCTATGTAAAATATTGGTTATATTCTTGGCTGTGAATGACATTAAAATTACTAGACACGTGTCCT
>PNEQ01067427.1:0-13256 GCA_003012365.1 Medauroidea extradentata | reverse complement strand
AATTCATCTTTATTTCTCTATAAAACAGCTGCCCGGCTGCGGCTTCCACCGCAAAACAGCTGCCCGGCATTTAACAGCTAGCGTACTCAATAACAGTGTAAAGAGCGCGCGCAATACGCTTGTATGATGTCATGTAATTCCCATCGCAAAGTCTTGCACGGGATACGAACCCGTAACCCCACCCCTCCCACACCCCAACCTTTATACAATACCTGAGTGAATGCTTAAGGCCTCAATCACAGGAACATACCTACATTGTTTAAACAACAATAGCAATAAAGCTCAAATTGACTCTACTGTTTTTAGGGTTTTTTCCGGCAAATATTCGAATTTTTCTCGCCGTAAAAGCCATCTTTGAACTTCAACGAACATAAAAAAAAAGAATTGGCCAAATTGGTCCAGGCGTTGTTGAGTTATGCGCTTACCAACATATTTTGCGATTCATTTTTATATTATAGATGTGACAAAAGAAGAATGTATATTATTTAAAATACTGCTTATGAATATAACACAAATTAACTAATAACCCCGTTCTTATTAATCAGAGATGCTAGTTGCGAACATTTACATCTGTATTTTATAGTCATTTAAAAGTAATACTAAAACAATTGCCTAAGACAAGCAGGAAACGAAATCTTCTATTTAGAGCTATACTAATTATTTATTGTGCCAAAAATGAGTATTGAAAAAATATATCCAGCAAAACACCGAAAATTCTACTGATGCGCTTACGTGCTTCAGACCTACGTATCACAACATTCTTTCTTGGATTATGACTGTCTGCCCGTTAATTCTATACAGGATGGAATGTAATTCGCGGAAAAGCTCAAGGGTACAGGTAACCACACCTAAATAAAGAATAATGAGTATAGGAACCACGCCTCTATTGTCAATAGTATGTGCGTAATACCATCGTGAAAGTTGTGTTAGTGAACCTAAGTGACGATAATTCAACAACAACTACAAATGGAACGCTGACCTTCCGAATTCGATTCGGATGCATGATGACACGTATGCAGGGAATAAAGTGTGAACACCGTCCCCTCCCATGCGTTGGAAACGTGAGGTTTCCTCTGTTATAATGCATGTATTTCTGTACGTGTACGCCTGCAGCAGCCCATCCTAGTGAATAAAGAACCGAAATGACATAAGGAACAAAAAAAGGCGCACTTGTCCGAACACGCTCAGACAAACCGTTTCTGAGATACAGGCACTCAAAAGTCAGAGCATTGTGGTAATGCCGACAGGTAGGCAACCCTTGCAGCACGTACATGAAGACATGCTTCCGAGGAACACTAGCAATATACAATTTTATTACCGAGAGGTATGCAACACACATGACAACAAGTAAAGGGGAAGGGAGGTATTTGTTCGCTGGGGCGCAGGCAGGACGTCTTTAGTGGTACGTGTACTGTAGCAAAACAAAATAATATTTTACTGTTTATATTTGCAGGATACACAGGAGTTACAATGTGTACGTATCAGCACAAAACACGACAGTGATTATGTCCTTGTATTTACATTATACGAAACAGTCTTAATGAGACATTGTAAATATCTATGTAGCCTAGCATACGTTTAAATTGTCCTCTATTTATCACAACACAGGCACGCACATGACGCGTAACCGCGGAATTCACCGCACGCAAGTGATAGTTGGTTACATGTTTACAGAAACATACGGTCTTGCAATGCATTATTCGGTGCTTTCCATAGTTACGTGTTGCACTTGTTCCTTAAAGAATCCCCACAAGGAGTAGTCTAAGGGACAAATATCCGGTGACCTTGGTAGCTAGGATACACGTCCATTCCTTCCCATCTACCGCAATGGACAGATACGATCTAATTACTGATGAGCTACTGCACTGCAGTGCGCCGGTGCCAATCACGTTGGTACTACATAACGCGTCGCCGAGCTAGTGAAACATCCATCAAGGCGGCTGCTTGAATGGCACTCGAACTGCGAGCAGCGTGTTCGGAGTTATGTTTTTTTCTCAGAGACCAGTAAACGTGCCTCCACAATGCTTGTCTACTAAAAGAAAACACACTTCAGACTACTTGTGAATGTGACTTTTAAGACTCCACGCAACTTGGAAGCAATATTTAAAGGCCTTCAAAATAGGCTAAAATCGGCTTTATCACGCGGTTATTTCACAAGATATGTGTAACGGATTTATTAAATATTGAGGTCTACAAGTACATTGCATTTGACTTTGCTTCAGTGACGCGTTCGATAAAATGATAGGGTCACCGCTTAAAGTAAAAACGTTACGGCGGGAACACTGCACGCGCGTTTACGACTTTGGCGGTAGAGACGATATCAGAATACAAGTGCCGGCCGACGTCGCTCGTAGCGCACCATCGATTTTCGCCTCACACACACAAACACGCCCTTCATTAGGCGGCCGCCTTAAGAGCACCTGCGGAACTCCGCAGACTGCTTACCAACATCCTGTGAGACTGTCAGGGAAGACAACGGGCTTCCCAGGATATCACACCAGATGTTTGTCCCATCGGACCTGACAACTCCTGGCACGAATTACATGAGAATTGCCGTGATATAAAAGGTGGTGTTGTGCCCATTAAGAACACTTTCTTGGGTAAAATTAGCTTCATCAGTCCACTATATGTGACCCACAATGTCCGGGCTTTGTTGACGTTCTGTCAGCATCCAGTGACGGTACTGTAGACAGTGAAGTCAACCCCTTTCAATTACATGCGCTACGGGACTGTATTGATACTTATTACAGCACATCGCCATGAAAGATGGTCTGCGCAAAACTAATGTCTCATACCGAAGCGGTGCGCGAGCTTAAGATGGGATCCATTGAAGAAATCTGCAGTAGCACCTTGGTAGCATGTCTTCATGTACGTGCTACACGGGTTGCCTACCTATCGGCATTACCGCAATGCTCTGACTTTTGAGTGCCTGTATCTCAGAAACGGTTTGTCTGAGCGTGTTCGGACAAGTGCACCTTTTTTGTTCCTTATGTCATTAGTTTCTTTATTCACTAGGATGGGCTGCTACAGGCGTTAACGTACAGAAATACACGCATAATAACAGAGGAAACCTCATGTTTCGAACGCATGAGATGGGATGGTGTTCACACTTTATTCCCTGCATACGTGTCGTCATGTATCCGAATCGAATTCGGAAGGTCAGCGTTCCATTTGTAGTGGTTGTTGAATTATCGTCACTTAACAGGTTAACTAACACAACTTTCACGATGGTATTATGACCATACTGTTGACAATAGAGGCGTGGTTCCTATACTCATTATTCTTGATTTAGGTCTGGCTACCTGTACTCTTGAGCTTTTCCGCGCTTTACATTATGGTTTTGTACACGTCAGTAAATTTTATGCGGCTAATATTTTTACGCATGATAATTTTTTTAGACTTAAACGCAAATGACGCCAAAGATTGATTTATACAAAAATGTCAAACCGTTCAGGAAAGATAACCTAACAATTTTTATAAGATTTGAGCGATGTTTGCATAGTAGCCTTTCCTTCTACAGGACTTAAAATTGCGACTCTATGATTACATTTGTAGAAAGTACGTCGAATTGCCGAACACGAATGCTTCCGTGTTTTTGTGTTACAAATCAGCACTCTCGAGGGCGCTGGACGGGATCACGCCTTCCCCTCCCGCTGCTCTCTACCTACAGTCCCGGCGTCGAGACAGCGGATTGCGCCCATCCTATCCCCCTCCCTTGCTACGCTATCACCAGTCATGCGACGAGTCTGCGGACTGCGCCCCACCGCCTTTCTCCCATCTTCCCGCCCCTGGCTACGCGGCCCACTCACGCCTAGCTGACGTTGCAGGCGTTCTGAATGGGTGGGCACCTGTCAGTCATCCGGAACAATAATTCAGCTCGGGCGTAACTGAATGTTCTCGCTACATCTAGAATGTTCAGCATACATCAACCAGCATGGTCGGCGAGGTCTGAGAATATTCTGGGCGTCGTCGCGGGCGACTATAAATACCGGCTCACTGCGCGCATAGACGGAGTGATTGCGGCGTTCAGCTGGTGAGTGTTCGCAATGGACTTTACAGCGAGGGACGAGACGTGACCAGTAGACCTAGGAGAGGCTACGGAGATGTAGACGACGGTTACTCTTCAAGTGGTGTGAGTGTGAGAGTGGAAGAACGAGTTGAACTGTAGCTGTGTATTGAGAGACATTTCTAGATGGACACGTATGTGGTGTGAGGACTGGTTTGAGAGAGAGAGAGAGAGAGAGAGAGAGACGTGGTTAATTCTACACTAGAGTAGTAAATTAGGCTTTTAGGGAGATTACCTATACATAGTATCTGTAAGTGTTTATTTAAAAAGTGTGAATCGCCGGTGTTGTATACTTAATGTAGAGTGTTTACAGAGATTGTAATTAAATGGAAAACTTTAATTTATTTACTTAATTATCTAAGCCCTCCATGCCAAACGAACCTGGCTGCGCCCAGGACAGCAAAGTTGTTACAATACATATTTATATGTGTTAATTTATTTTTCTTGCCGTATGAAATGTAGTTAATTCTGACAAGGCCAAAATATTTTTTTTATAAAAGGTTTACCATATTCTAAGAACATAGTTATAGTTTGAAATTAACTAATGGGGATACTAGAACAGTTCTCGTTAAACCAAACATGAAATCAAAGCGAAACATGCCCAATTTAAGTAGTATTACAATGTTAATGTTGTGCTTAAATAACTAAATTAATGATCGCTACATTTTCATTGCGTGGTTTCGTATATTTTTCTGTGGCCGAATTCAACACATTTTACCTTTATTACGCATAATCAAATGCAAGAGTGGGATTTTGTCTTACGCATACTTCGGTCTAAAATCCATACAATAACAAAACTAGAATAGTTTTAAATTATCATGATAAATGAAGAATATAAATTGACTTTTCATAAAGTAGTGTCTGTTACGATTAAATAGATTATTTTCTTCAGAGTGACAATTTTGTTTGTTTGCTTCATATTTGAATATCATATTGATTCTATTTTCTGGATGTGCGCGTTTGTGTAAATTAGTGATAATTAGTATATTCAGTAAAGATATTAAACAGTGAACAAAAACTTATAAATGAACCCAAAACATAGATAAATTCAGCGCCCAATTACACTATACTTTAAACTAAAGAATGTTTTATTTTTAAGATTAAGAAACACGGCAAAGCAAACCACAGTGTACGAGTAGAATCTTGAATGTGTCATACACGATCTCCTGTATGAATGTGAACTAAGAATACCTGTAATGGGTTGGTTTTGCAAACGTTACCTTCTTTTACATATGACATTGCGAGCGAATGCAATAAAAAGCAAAGAAGTACCAGTTATAGCCGTTGTTAACAAACATATAGCATCGATAATTTCTGAAAGGAATATAATCGTATCATGAGAGACGACATGAATATAAGCAAAACATTCAATAACAACACAAATTAATTCCGGAATGCAACATAATCGCGTAGAGAAAACGGCACTTAAAAAATAAAAGAATGACAAAAATTAAAATAAAATGTAAGTTGTAAAGAAATGACGATATAAATGGACGATGACAACACAGACGACCAGAGATACGAATGGATAGGAACACTGACGGCACAACTTTACTGTTCTATTTTCTGTTTGTATTTGTGTCGCTTTCGCGATACGACTATAGACTGTTCACTTTAAACTGAGGACTCCCCAACATTTGTAAGAACTAAAAACCGTTTATTTGGCTGAAAGGCGGTAAGTTTTCAGTATGATGAAACGTTTACAGTGGTTTTTAAGTTTAATGATAGATTTTATAATAATAATATTAAAGATAAATGCATAACAGCTCAAGAAAACTTTAAGCAGTGCTCATTTTATCGTGAACGGCATATATATATATATATATATATATATATATATATATATATATATATATATATATATATATATATATATATATATATATATATATACCTTTCCGGAATTGTCTGTATGTTATGTTTGTTGACAACAGCTAATATCTACTGTTCTTTGTCTTTGTTTTTACTTTGGAGTTTTACGGCAGCATTCTCTTCTAATGGTGTATGTCCAAAAATCGGTATAGTTTGTAATTCAACATGAATGCACTGTACGCATAAATACTGCTTGGCCATAGTGGCACACATTTCGTGTAAGACTATGGAGCTTATGCCGGCCTGCCGGTCAGTGGCAAATTTATGGGGGGGGGGGGGGCATTGAGGCCCGGGCCCCCTACTCCCTTTTAAGGTCAGATTTATTTTCTTTTTTAATTTTTTCCAATTTAATTTTTATTAGCACTATGTACTTTTAAGACATAATTTTTTTTTAATTTTTCATACTTATGTAATTAAATTTGTTATGTGTAAACTCCTTAAAAAGCACCATTTTGCTTCACTAAAATCCAAATTTTCCCGGGAGAGGACCTCCGGACCCCCCCCCCCCTCAGGCTTTTGGCTTGGGGTGTATGTATACACATTTTTATAAGGCAACGCTGGATCCGCCACTGCTGCCTGTATTCTAAGTAATATTTAGTTTGGGATAGGTTACTCATAGAGCCACAAGTTATTCGCGAAACTATTGTTTCACTATGTTTCAGTGCCTTACGTGCACATCCGTATAGCTCTGCGTTATGGTTATTGGCCACGTGTTTTTATTCAGACCTATCTCTTATTTGACTGCACCCACACAATATTTCCGTGATTTTTCAGTAGAAGCACGAGACAAGTGAGAGTTGTAAGAGTGAGTGATAATCACCGTCTTTAATTTTTGTATTTTGTGTCATAATTTTTATTCTGGATAATTTTGTGGAACTTTAACCTAACTACGGAATAGAACACAAACTGACAGAAATTTAGACATGGTGAACATATTTTTGGCGCTTATGTTGTTACATATCGAATTGAAGTTAGAAAATTCTTATTACGTTCTTAACTGCAAGCCGATCTGTAACAACAGTGACGGATAATAAAGATTTATGGCGTCTAAATTCTATCAGTATGTATTCTGTTCCGTAGTTAGCTTAAAGTTTCAAAAAATTACCCAGAAGAAATGTTATGACACAAAACATAAAATTTAAAGTGGTGACTATCACCCATTCTTTAACATCAATTTACCATGAAACAGAGATGCTGATGAGGACATAAGGCATTGAAACAAAATTGTGGAATAATTTTGTTCGCCACAAAATAGTGGATCTACTTATAGAAAATATATTTTCGTTCTTTAAAATATTAGTATTACTATTGAGATTTAAGTTCTTCGCTGTTGGTGCTAAAGGTCCCAGAATAATTACAAGACAGCTATTTTGTTTAAAATAAACCGCTGGTTACATTTTCCATAGTTAACTAACATGCCAAATTTAGCGCAATTGTTTCAAATGTGTGACATTAAAGATTAATCCATAAGGAACACTGTCATACAAAATGGTGGCTACAAATATGACTTAGTAGTACACTTCATAATACTTGAATACCAAGTAAGTTTTTAATTACAGAAATGGTATAGTAAATATTTGAAATATTAAAATAAAAATGTTTATAATCCACTCTATAAAACAAATTGTGTGTCAAGTGTGGGAGAAATTATTGGTGTAGACTACACACCAAAATATTATGTAGTACTAAATTCCTTGGTTATTAACTAATAAAATACCTTTCAGAAGAGGATATTTTATTACGTTTATTGTGTACAATTAATAATGTCAAGTAACAAATTTATGTTAAATTGATTAACTGTTATGGTAAAAATGTAGATTAAAATACTAGTTTACGGATACAATTATGAATATGTATGCAACAGTGAACGGTAGAGTGAAATATGTACAGCTGTTTTTGTGAGGGATAATTAAATTAATAAATTATACAAATAAACATAATTTTTCCCTTAGTCACAAGTAATTTTTCCTCCACCTGTTCATGCACTGTTTGTGACAATTTTGTCTTCAATACTAATAGCAATACGTTAACATGACACCGTTTACTCCCAAAAGTTATTTTATTAATGCCATTACTCAAACATTTCTGAATACCTTCAACTAACATGAAAATAGCAGCAAAGCAAAGAGCAGACTATCCACGTGTGTCCCGGTGGCATAGCTGTAACGCGCTTGCTTGCTTGCCTTGTAATCAACGTCAGGAAAAGTTCGAACCCACGGGAGACTAATAATTCACGCATACATTTAGATACGACAGGATATATATGAGGTTGCCAAACATTCCAATTTCCGATGCATGTTAATCATAACTACACGTCCAAGCGAAACCAGAATAACCATCACTCGTGCACTCTATTAAAAACAGCTGTGCAAGTGTCTAAAAATATGTTCTTTACTTACTCAGACCTAGTAGTTTTGCATTTTTTTCTCTATGGAAACTTACGAATAAATATCATAAAAATTATTACTTCGCACAGATGTTTCAAACAAACATGATAATATGAATATAATAACTTATGAATAAAATAACTTT
The DNA here is from genome assembly GCA_003012365.1 of Medauroidea extradentata. Lineage (NCBI taxonomy): Eukaryota > Metazoa > Arthropoda > Insecta > Phasmatodea > Phasmatidae > Medauroidea > Medauroidea extradentata. The sequence goes on along the minus strand of PNEQ01067427.1, from coordinate 4,786 downwards.
ATAATGCCTGACATTTCAAACTGCAATCTGGAACCGCAATGTATAGGCTACAAGATTGGTCGATGTCTCGAACTCGTTATTCAACTTGTGTAGAATAAGCAAGTGTTGTAAGTGTGCTGCTGACAGTTCAGACAATGTCATCGCACAAAGCTCAAATGTTTAAATACAATATATATTACTGCTAACTTTAAGACTTCTAACTATTCAGATCATCATTGGCGTAAATGCACACACAAAAAAGAATACATCGAAACCCGTATTTCCATATCTTTTTCAGTCAACAATTGTTTGATTGCCGTCACAATAATTTAATCTCGAAATGACTACTGTTCAATTAATTTCTACTTTCATAATTTAAATAATCATCTTCTGTTTATTAATTTGCGTCTTGACGCGTATTTATAAATCACGCACAGTTTATTGAATTAATAATTCCTATTCAAAACCTTTATTGTGTCTAGACGAAAAAGAAATTCGTAACACAGTTATTACGAGCATGCACGCAGGCTTTCGTGGTCGGAGTCATGCATATCTCGGCTTCTGGGTTTGAGACCTCATGTAATTTTCGGTTTATTCCGACTTTTCGCAAGTTATTGCAAATAAACAGAAAGGAAAAATTATTAAGTGCCAAACTAGTGTTTCTTTACGAACCTGGTTTGAAGTTTCCTGCTGAAATATCTTATTTTTCGCGTAAATCTGTGGTTTTAAAACAGAATTCAAAACAACGAAATGTTATTACCTATAGGTGATTCGGCATAAAGTGAGCTCTTAAAAAAAGCCCTGATTAATTTCTATATTCCGCCAGTTTATATCATTCCGCTGTTTGTAAACATAAACATTGCCACGTGCTTTTATTACAGATGCTTGTACATTGTTTACATTTACATTACACTGCAGCGATAAATGTTATCTATAATATCTACCCATTAAATTAAAGGCGCTGTGTATATGCTATACTCAATAGTAAGCTTAAGGTATAAATACCGGCGAGTTAACGTTTTATAACACTGTTTTCTCTGCGTCGACTCTAATTGGATACGACACACTTTATTGTCGTTACTTATCTCGTAAATGAATGCATAGTATATTAATTTGTAATTCAAAACCGCCACTATAAACACACACGACACACGCAATTCAAGAATTCAAATTCCGTTCAGCATACTGCCAAAAACGACGACGACCTAATTACAAAAACAATAAATAACGTATTTTCTTAATGTGCGGAACAGAAAAAAAATGATGTTTCTAATTCCATATGCTTAGGCTAGCAATCGTAAACCATAACAGATTACATTTTACTAATGACTTCACATCATTTAGGAATGATATTCATGAACTGTTACTTCTAATACTGTTGATGTGTTCATCAGAAACCCATATTTGTTACACAACGGACAAACACAACGAGCGAAGCGGCGAAAACCTAACTCTGGTGCCACCTGTCGGTGTAATTTTGAACTACGTCTGTGGCCTGAGCGTTAGCGGCAATGTGTCAACGACAGTTTTGAATTCAGCGGGTGGTTGCACCACTTTGTGGTGGCGCTAATAAAGTGAAATTACACAGTCAGTAGGTATGTCTATAAGATCATAAATAAATATTTTAAAGTATATGGTATACATAGAGGTCGATTGCATTTGATGTTCTTTCACTAATGTTGTATTCAAATAAGAAAATACGCGAAACTACATGCAATTATTCGCTACCAACCATACAAACAATATTGTAACTATTGTCAATGTTGACTAATATGCAGTAATAGGTATTGATTTTTTTTTTCAAAGGTTAAATCTTTAGTGTTCACTTTATTCCGAATGACCTATACTCAAGTTCCTGCTATAAATACTCGTGCATAGAAGTTAAGAATTCACTATGAAGTAAATCACCTCATGTCGAAACATGTCATAACCATCGGAAAAGCTACATAAATATTGTGTCAGAGTTTAATAGACTAGACTATGAACTTTGCAATGTGAATTATGCTGATTTTTTTTTCCTTAGAAATGTTCCTAGAATATGTGTACAGTCCGCAAGTTTGGTCACCTATCATCGACCAAGTATGTGGTTTTTACACGAGTCAGAAATATTCATTATTTGAACGTAATAGTATGTTCGGTTCAACGTATCTCCCCAAGAAAAAGCTTTGATCACTCGAATCATAGTAAATATATTAAAGTTGTCATCTAGAACAAACCATTCTGCCACAGTTTTCTCAAAAAATGTCAAGTTCAATTATTTCTGTACGCTATCGTGTACCGCGTATCGAGAGGTATATATATATATATATATATATATATATATATATATATATATATATATATATATATATATATATATATATATATATATATATATATATATATATATATATATATATATATATATATATATATACAAGCACGCTGTCCAAATTCTCAGGTGATTAATTTCTTAATTCAAACTACTGCCGCAAAATTACTAATAGTATCAATTTATATACTGCTGTTTCGGCACATGTACCTCATTATTAAGATAAAAAGTAAACCTGAAGCATGATAAATTATGGGTTGTCCCTCTTAGTACGCCAGTGTTGTTAATCAACATAAAGATGCACTAGTAATAATTTTTATTTCTTTAATTCTTTTAACAGAGATAGTGCATAACCGTACAACTGAAAAAATTTGAACTGGCCGAACGTTGCATTCACTGTTATTACAGAAACTACTGTACCATATTTGCAAATTTTCTAAGGTAATACATCCTACATTCTCTACGTACATTAGGGTCGCACTGGTGTAGTCATACCCTTCCGAATTTCGCATTAGAAATATATAAGAGCACGTGGCGGGGTTTCTCGGAGTTCTCCCATTTCTCGTTTCATTTTGTTCTCCTGCTGTATACTTGGTACTCACCTAACTTCAACGTCAGAAGTTGAGCTCATTCTGATACTTGCTGACTGGAATCACTCTCTGCGTACGTAAATATGCCTTTGAGAAGCTTTCTTTGTGACAAAGTCCATATGTTTGGAGTAATGTGAAACATCAAGCCAAGCAACAATATAAAGATATTTTGCTGTGGACGAGCAGGCTTAGAAAACGAGTCTCGCTTTCTTCTCGCAGAAACAGACCAACGTAAGACTGACGTTCTGTCCAACGTTTCTACCGAGTTTAATAAAAGGGAATATCGTAACGTATAAGTACATTGACTCCATACACAATCATGCCACAGACGCACTTCACGTCACGTCGACAGCGAGGTCATTAGAGACAGTTACACACTGTTTACATAAAAAGAAGTAATGGAAGAGGAATCGGCCATAATCTACGAGGGAATCATCCCAGCATTGGCCTGTCGCGATTTCGGGATACCACGAGAAACCGAAATCAGAATGGCTGGAGTCGGGAATCAAATCCACGACTTTCCCAAAAGCGAATTCAACGTGATACCATTGCGCTACATTGCTCGGTTCTCACTCGTCTGTAATCTGCATATGAGTATTTGATAAAACCGAAAACACGCCGACCTTGTTCGGCACGCATCAACATTTCAGCAGACATGATGGAGACTACGACATTTGATAAAACTTTTTATTGTCATGTGCAACCTTCCAGGGTTATTACCAGGGCAATTTCATCACGACATTTAGATTATCGCTTACCTGCGCGTTAGAAGCTCAGAAGTGATACACCTATAAGGGAGACCTTAAGGGGTATGGAAAGGTACGATGTTGAGCGGACGACTAGAATACTCGTCAAAAAAATCTTAACTACTCATCAAAATTCGATGAGATTTTTTTTGCCGAGTAGATATTTTAATAGCGGACATTTACTATGCGGTAGTATGCTTTATTTTCTAGTAAAAAATTAAAAAAAATTTTTTTTTTAGAAAAATAAGGGTTTGAAACCACAAAGTATACAAAAACGGAAAACTGTCAGTTTTATAATTTTTAATACGACAATATCTAGGCCTTAAAAATCACCGATTTTCAAAAATACTCGCGTCTTCATTTGAAAATAATGTTATTATCCGAAAGTTTCTGCGAGAGAGTTTTTCGAATGTTAAAATTATTTTCAATTCATTACGCGAGTATTTTTGCAATTCGGGTAGTATAAAAAGTATAAAAATGACAGTTTTCATTTTTTTTTGTAATTTTTGTTGTTTCGAGCTTTATTTTTTAAACATATTTAATTTTTTATCCTAAAGTAAAACATATTACCGCTTCGTTCTATATAAATGAACGTCCGCTGATAAATAATCTACTCGGCAAAAAAATATCATAGAATTTTGATGGGTAGTTTAGATTTTATTGCTGATTGGGTATTCCAGTCGTCCGCTCGACATAGTACCTTTCTGTACCGCTTAAAGCGCACATCAAATGCCAAATCGCCACAGCGAGCCAGCACCAAACGAGTGGGCAAGATTTCCGCCGATACATTTTAACCATGAGACTTAAAGTGGTGACAATATAATTTTATTGGTGGAAAGTCTGTAGCACAGTTCAGTCACAAACTAAATAGTAATACAGACGTGAAATGACGTGGCGGCTCGTTTGATATAGGCGAACTTGGCCGCTTATTGGCTGCCCGAAGCTGTAGACTCCAGCTCCATGTCTGTTTGGCTCCTGCATGTTACTACAGGTTTCCTATTGGCCTGGCTGCCGACTAGCAGAGCAGCTGCCTCACGCTGATTGGCAGTAGGTGTTTCCGCCATGTTGCTGGCCAGGGAAGCCATTTTGCTGGCGTGTGTGACTGAGTTCGCCTTCCTGCCGACTATTTCACTTCTGTATTCCTAAATATTCTGTGGTTC
>PNEQ01067425.1:0-13236 GCA_003012365.1 Medauroidea extradentata | reverse complement strand
AGGGAAAGCAAATTACGAATATGATCCTCTCCAAGAAGCACCAGCAGCAAACCTTATTAACCTTGGGCGAGGAGGGGGTGGCTTTGCAAACTATGACGGCTATGCGGTGAGGGAAATATTTACAAACTATTTCACAGGAAATGGCAGCGTTGCATGGCAAGATCGTCATGTAACAATGGTACATGACGATAACTAAATATGTATTGAGACATTGTTGGAATGTGACACGTACTTGTCCTTCAGGGTTTTCTTTTTGCTAAGTTATAAAAAATGTGTTTGTGAAAGTGTGAAGAAAACGACACATTTGTAAGTAATAATTTCAATTCAAATATTTTTTATACGTAAGTAATAATATCAATTTATAGCATAATAACGCCAATATTAGTTGCAATACAAAGTCCGAATAAACAGACTACTTTCCAAGTATTATGATTTGGTATCAACTAATAACAACAAATAAATCAGATGAAAATGTTATAATAATAACGCAATGAATGAAGTTGTTTTATTTACTTTTTTCCCCCTGAAAATAACTTATATTTATAGAGCTACATATAAATAAAATAAAAAATATTCAACAATACCATGCATATAAAATTTTTTTAAAACTCAAATGTAAAATCAGTAGGTCTATTAATTACATCTCCAGAAGTCATTCCTTAAAAATGCCAAATAACTACATATTACGAGTACTTATGCAATAGTACTCACTTGAGCTTCCAATGACACGTGATATTTCATTCCAAATAATATCCTTCAATTTTTGATCACGGTAGTCGTTATGTGACAGGTCAAACCAAACCTGTGTACTTTGCTATCTCTTCCACAAGTTTTTCGTCTTCTTCTGGCGAAAAGAAAAACTTAGTTTTTGCAGACATTTCAATCAACACGGGACCACACGGACAGTAAACCCAGTGTAAATGAATAGCCGCTGGCGACTAGCGTCTTTTTCCGGTCAGAGAGCAGAGATGATCGCTGGCCCTGCGTCAGACGCTAGCGTTTCCAGCGGCCGACGCTCGGAGGAAAACACTACAATACAGAACTATGCATAGCGGTCAGAAGCGATAGTCGCAGAGCGATCATCGCGGAGAATAATGGCTAGAGACGCTCGGAGGAAAACGTACCTTAAGTAGCGAGCAGGGAAGAGAACGACGGTGCGGCCCGGCAGGCCGCCCAGACCAACGCCTTCGAGAGCACTGACTCGCTACAATATAGTACACATATAATATACATACATACTACAATATATACATTCTTTGAGTTTTCTTCCTATTGCAATAATCACTGTTACCAATAACTTATGTGCCACGCCCTTGTTAACACTTCGAAGACTGTGTCTCATATTGTCGGGAAATGCTTAGATGAATAGTTCGTTGCTCTATAAGTAAAACTGTGCAAGGCTAGTTTCTTCGTCTTCAAAGTAGTGTGCAAGAACCATACAATCACATGAACAATTTTGTGACAGTAAAATAGTTATACGTACTATTAAAGTGTTGCTTGTAATTCATGTTATCGGCTGTTCTCGGTGAATTGAGGACGTTTGAAGAATGCCTGAGTTGAAGCTCAGTGATTATAACACAGTAAACTCGGCAATTTAATTTATAGATAATAAACGTTGCACAGTACAGTGGGCGTATCATAGGCGCAACTAAGGAGGGGGGGGGCACTAGAGCACAGCCCCCCACCCCAAATAAATAACCAACCAAGGTCTTAAAAATTACAATTAATTTAATATAGAATAACTAGTGGTGTTTAGCAATGAAAACTTCTAAAATAGCACGATTTTGCACCTTGAAATCCGAAATTTTCCCGGGGGAGGACCCCCCGCTTGAAGATGTGGTGGGTGATCCTTTATAATATTCGCAGGATAGCCATCCTTCACCGTCTGAAATTCGTACATTCTGACTACGTTACTGATTACAGGTAGGGGTAGCTTTAGTATAACAGTATTCACAGAATTGTGCCCTGCCCAAATGTTCGTTCCAGTTGCGCTTTTGTTATGTGTGGGTGGACCAATACGATGGTGGTGAGTGGTAATGTAGATATGCAGTAATATATTACTGTGTTCCTTCTACTGGTGTACATAGATGACTCAACTCTATTCTGTCTTGGTATACAGACAATGTTCGCAGTTCTCAACAAGTGCTAATATAGACGTGTACATACTGAGTGAGCTTGGGAAGGACGTCAGAAATGTTCTGGTTCGTTGCCTGCAAGCGTGGGTGTTTGATGACGTCACTTCCGCTCCTTCCACGAGCCATGGGCACTGAGCTGTGGCGTATTTATCCTGGTGGGTTCATTTTGAGTTTGAATACCGGCACAACTGGCGGATTGATGCACTTATCTTAGGGACCGTGGGACAGCGGTGAAAACAACTCTTGGCGGGGGAAGGGGGGACAAGTAGATATAGGCACATCCCGGGCCAAGATCGGTAAAAAGAGATGGGGTCCGGGGTCCTCTGCCAGAAAAAAAAACTTGAATTTGTAGATGCAAAATGGTGCAATTCCAGGAGTTTTCTAATAAAAATTTTGAATATACTGCTTTAAGAAATGGTAATATTTTTTTACGATGAATTATGCTTTAAGAGTGAAAACATTTGCGTCGATAAATACAATAGATTTTGCTTCGACAAAACTGTATGATTGTGTTAGCTCTTGAAAATTGAATTAATTGTAAATAATAAAAACATTATTGTAAAGAATAACAAATTTAATGCACAAAATATTTTCGAATCTATTAAGTAGAAATTTTTATAACATTCAACAGAAACACTGCATTCTGTGATGCAGTTCTTAAAAATCACATCGTAAAATTCAACCAATCAGATCTCACAAACGTTAGGCGTGATCTGGTAAGTTAGGTCGAATCTGTTATTTTTATTTCCCTACCAATATGTTAACGTAATATTGACAGTAGTAAATAATAATTATAATGATAATATGTTTAACAGTCTAGAGAATAATACAATGTTCAGTATGAACTACTATTTAAAGATACTTTCGCGCCATTTTGTATCAATATCTTACATGCACATCTGCAGCTGTGCTGCGTGGTTAACGATTTGGTATAACAAATTAAACAAGTATTCTGGACATACGTTCACAAATAACATCAATGGTAGGGTATTTTTAACTCTCAGTCATTAGGTGTTCCACCAGCTAATCACAGACATGTGGTGTCGCAGTAATATTGCTCTGATTGGCCCAGTCTAATAAGTGACGCCTCGCACGGCCCCCACAAGAGTGCGGGGGGGGGAGGGGAGGGGGTCCGAGTGTACCTTTAGGACCACGTAGGGGCGCGGATCGGATTTGTTAGAAATGTATTTGTTTTAAGGCTTCTGCCTACCTCGGAGCGCGGCGGGAGCAAGGATAGGGTTTTACATGTTAAACTAAATTCCGTGTAGCTCTGTCACCCTTTGAGATATCGCTTTCGGATAGAAACCATTTTCTGTATTGATAAGAGTAGAATACTGCGACGTAAACGAAAAAGTGAAAATAATTTTATGAATACAGGGTTTCGAGTGTTTAATCGGCATGAAAACACCTATTTGCTTATAGTTTCCAGGGTATTGATATAACTTGCTAAAAGATTCCGTAGCAGTGTGGGCCGTATCGTACTGAACAAAAACGTCAGTGGTGGCATATATGTAGGTTTGAAAGTCACCGAGATATTCAGGAATATAATTTAACCTGTAACGCCCTATCCTTGCTGCCGCCGGAGCTGTGAGGCAGGCAGAGTCCTTAATACAAGAATAAAGTTCTAGGAATTATTTCATAAGTAAAGTTGTAACGTTCATAGTGTAGCGACGGAGCAAGACAGACCGGGTAAGTACGTATTTCGTCAAACTTTCATGTAATAATCAGGGCCCGGTAGTTTTCGCGAAAACATTTTTGCCCCACTTTGTTTCAGTGCTTTACGTGCACACCTGCAGCTCAACTTCATGGCTATTGGCAGAGTGTTTTTGTGCAGAGTCGTTATTCATTTGACTGTGCCAATCAGTACATGGATAACTGCCACACATCACGTCTGTGATTTGTGGGTTTAACCTCCAGACGCTGGGTGTTACGGCATCCAATCACTGATCACATAGCAGAGATGCCTGTGCACTCGTAAGACACTGAAACAAAGTGATGCAATAATCTTTTAGCGAAAATTACCGGGCCGTAGTAGTATGTTCTGACTGTAGTAATAGTTTATCATAACTAGGAACGTGAGACTGATCGAATGTAGCAAGGCCATGGGCCACATTATAAGCTATCCTTCCTACTTACTATCTACAGTTTGTCCAACCTTGACTCTTGTTCCTCTTACCATGCACGACATATTGTTTGTGTGAGTTTGCGAGAATAATAACAGAAAAATGCACGTTTATATAATACTATGGCGGAAGACTAGACTGCACTGTCCTGTACATACCAGATTCCAGTGGTCATGTGACTATGTGATGTCCAGTCAGTAGAGACTACAATTTTTCGCGGAAATAATTCTGCAACAGTTTGTTTCGAAGCATGATGTGCATGGTTATTGGCAGAATGTGTTATTACACAGGCGTGGCTCATTTGACTGAGCCAACAGGAACAAGGTTACTGCGACACAACACGTCTGTGATTTGCGGGTAGAACCCTAGACGCTGAGAGTTATAAACAGCCAATCACTGACCATGAAGCTGGGCTGCATATGTGCACATAAGACATTGAAACAAACTGTTGCAGAATTATTTTCGCGAAGAATCGTAGTCTGTACCAGTCAGGTGTGTGAGCGTTGTACAGGAGATGGCCACTTCTACTGTGGAACTATTGGCCAGACAGAAGTATTTCCTGTGACAAGCCACGACACTGTAGGCCAACAAGAGACCTTGAACAAGCATACATATGTTTGTAGTAGCTGAATATAACGTGGATTCTGTATGTTTCTGTTGATGTGACTTTGTGCTTGGTGTTTAGTTCATTGTGGTTACTGATGTTCAAATTAATCATGTCTAATAATGTGTTGTGTTGAACTAATATTGTTATGTGATAGTTCCAACAACTAAGCTAATATGTAACATACATAAAACCAAGAAACGTTTGTTCTTTGTTTGTTGGCCTTAATCTGCTGTTTATCTTGCTTTGCTAGTGCCCATAAAAGCAATTATTCTTCAAATTTTGTTGGAATTATGATAGTTTTATCCCGATATTATTATACATTCCTCAGTGCTTTCAAATAAGCAACCGTTAATCTGTCGTTGTAGTGTAGTTTATGTCCAGAAGTTTCACTGGTGTGATATTATGTATTTGTAACATAATCCCTCCCTCTAAGCCACATGCGGTATGTTAGAAGTATGTAGCCTACATACATTCATTCTTCTATACTCAAGTGTTTCTTCAAGGGAGGGGGAGGGGGCGGCAAGAGTGCCTTGACCTTCCACAAAGCCTTTTTTTTAACCCTCGACGCAAAAAGGCGGGTGTTATAAATTTGACGTGTCTGTCTGTGTATCTGTGTCTATCCGTGGCATCGTAGCTTCGAACGAATGGACCGATTTTAAATGAGTTCTTTTTTGTTTGAAACACAGTAAAAAATTGTACATTTACAAGGAAAATCTTGTAATCTAATGTCAGAACGTATTAAGTCAGGTAATTAAAGGTAAGACGTCAGAAACCTTTTAAAGTGGTTACAAATATCGTAAACACCTTTGCTAACTAGTAAAATAAACGCTAATGAGCAAATTTGTCTATTTGAAACAAAGTAAACCTAGGAAACCTGACAAATTTTACAAAACATTTCGTAATATTACAAAAAATTTCTTAATGTAAGTTATTATATATCAGATATAAATGTACCTGACGTCTATATACACTACATGTTTTATACAAGTGTTGAGTGTGTCGTGTAACAACTCAGTATACAAAGTTGTAAGCTCCAGGGTCACATAGAGTAGTATGTTAGGTGATGTGTTCAGAGGTTCGAGATTCTTGAAATTTACATTTACATTTTTTGTAACGAATTTTTGTTGCTACAGCCTACCGTAGTTTACTATTTGAAAAAAAAATTCTCGTTAACCAGGCCTGTGTAAAGCAATTTTCATTAATTAAATGAAAACGCCAGAACATAACTTGTTTTTACTGTAGAATTATCATGATTGCAAAATCATCCTTATTGTATACACTTCCGTTAAATACCATGGTCACACAGATTAATAAATACAATGTTATGCATAGTTAGTTTATCTTTATTTTGCTATCATTGTTTACTTTAAATTTTAATTTTTGTGATAGTAAATTCTTATCAAATCTCATTTCTCATTTAGACACCTGTGTTTCTCCTTTGGAAAATGAAATATGCAGTTTTGATATATTGCGTTGTTATTGTGTGCAGTACGTTTTACAGAGAAACAATATTCTGCACAGGACCATGGCTCGCAAACGGGCACAATATGAAAGACGATGACCAACTTTTTTTTCTCTGAACGATACTGAAAAATGAGGACCCATCATATTCTGGGTCCAGAGCCCGTAATGTTATATGTCGGCCACGACGTCTCGACTCAAAGACCAGCTGCCAGTTACTACACAGAACTGCAGATGTTTACATACGACATTGAAGGTAAGTGGTGCAAAACTGTCACCGCGGCAATCAGGGGTCGCTACTGTTGGTAGTCGATAACTGGCCACGCCATGCAGGACGTGGTTGGAGGGGGTGAGGAGGGGGTGAGACAGGAGAGTGCAGTAGGGGCTATAGTGGTGTGTGTGGTCATGTGTTAGACCTACACGCCGTGTCTAAGTGACATGGCAAGTGATAACTGCGTGGAGTGTGACCTCGAGGCGTGGTAACTATGACCTGTTCATATCACTCCTCCATCAACCACGTGCAGACGTGCTGCTAGTTACATGTGTGAATCACATGCAGTCTACATACATGATACTACAAGTACTCGCCACATATACACTCTTATATCATGTGTAGTCTTCGATCACTTGGTCCTAATAGCTTCAGTACGTGCACTTCACACCTTGTTATTATATTGTTGGAACATCTACAACAAAGTTCACTGCAGACCATGTGTTACTATATTCTGTTGATATAGGAACTTATTGGCTACATTACAGAATAACGCAGTGCTGCCACATTTGTGTAACAAGCAAAACTCCTCGCTCGTATCTAAGACTGCAAGGTTGTTTGGTCCGTTATGTTACGACACTGCACCAGGAGCGAGTCCAGCTCTCAACACTGGAGGGGGCTAAGTCTTCAGCTATACCCACTCCCCAAACCAAAACGTGCATGGGGGGGGGGGGGAGAAGCATTCTTCTCCTGGAAATATTTAGATTTAAAAGTACGAAATTGTGCTGTTGAAGGAGTTTCCAAACTAAAATAACAATAATATACCCCCCAAAAAAGACAATATTTTTACGAATAAATTATGCTTTAAAAGGGAAAACCATTGTGTTTATACATAAAATAAATTAAGTTATTATTAAGCTTCTTTATTCATATTGTTGCAACAAATGATCATAATTATGTTGTGTTGTTGTTTTTATATACCTCTAGGAAAAGTGCGAGGTAATCTTTTCAATATTATACTTGGCAATTATATTGTTTTATATTTTTGGAGCAGTCTCGGGAGGTGCCGTGGCCTAATCCCCCCCTCCTTCTTTTTGATCCACCCCTGCACTACCACAGAGCTAGAAGGTACAACGACAGGTTTTATGACTGGAAGGTCAGTTCCATACATCCGCCCGCGCTGCCCCTTACTTGCTACAGTAATGCAGCACACGACATATTTGTACTTCTCTCTTCACCTTGCCTCTTCATTCTTCCATCAAATGTAACTAACTAGGTTATCTGCCCATGTTCTCATAAAACCTGTCCTCTTCACCATTCAGAATATGTCTTTGACTATAGTTACCTCTGGAGCCGTTACCTGAGATTTTCCTTATGGGTCATCTGAACAATTTAAGTCTTCATTATGCAAGGCACACCACTTATCAAATTCTTCGAACTCTTTTGCCGATCTTGTTGGCGAGCTCGTTCTATATCTTGCAGTATCTTTCTTCATGCATGATATTTCCCATGTTTAATTCAAAGCCTTCACTCTCAAGCCTATCTTCAAGCCAAACTTTAATACCTTTAACCTTTTGACAATCATTTATAACATGTTCAATGATGTCGTCAACACCACAGACTTGACGGAGTGGTGACGTCTGTAGCTTTTGTTCGTATAGTTTTGCCTTGAAGTTATCATGACCAGTAGCCAATTAGTGGGTCGTCGTTAAGAACTTTCTTGCCATTCGATTTCTGAAGTTTGAAATAAGTTCATAAGTCCTTGCTGCCATGGTGAGTCTTCCTCTTTCTTTTATCAGTAAATGTATTGGTATTATGCCTGCCATCTTCTGTAGAGCATCGGTTGATGTTGTTCTATAAGCTCTGGGCAACTCTCTGCGCTTTAAGTAGTCTCCTTGTAATATGGATATGACTGACTATGGTATCAAACAGCAGCACCATAAGTCATCATTGATTCAAAGACTGCAAGATAGATGTTTTTTAACGTCATGAAATTTAGGCTCCAAGTTGTGTTGCCTTAAGTTTTTTACTGGACTACAATAGTCGTTGTTTTACCTATGTAGTCTGCATGGTGAATGGTGATGAAACCTTAGTTTATCAACTAAGATGACAGGTACAACAGCAAAACGAACTCACAGTCCTAAGTATATATGTTCGTTTCTCGGCTCCGGCCAACCTGATTGCAGTTTTCTAAGGTTTGCCAATATCGCTTCAGAAGAATGCTGGAATTGTTCCTTAACTGCTACCATTGTGTGTCGCCGTATCTAAAGATCTTGCTGCGGACGATACACAAAACCAACCCATTTGACTTCACTTTTACTTTACTTGACTACTACACAACAACATTTAGATATGGTCTGTAATTACATTTACAAAAAATAACAGGCATCTGATATTGTCCAGCAATTTAAATTTGTTTGTTGCATATTTTTACAAAATGAATATTTTGTAAGACGTTATTATATTGGGTGGCTGTAGTCGGAGGTGGGCACTTTATACTAAAACAAGTAATGTGGTTAAGTTAAGGGTGAGGAGTACGGTTTAATGAAATATGTTATTGTAATTATGTGGCTTTACTCTACATAAGTTAGTTACAAAATACTACACGGTTGTATTACTTAAATTAGGTTGGAGGGGAACGGCTGTTTAAATATTTATGTTGGTCTACTCTATGATGGGTGACCCTTCAGACACCTTAGACCTCACTGTTAGCATGATGCCGGAGACTGGCGATGAATGAGCTCGGCTATCGACGGACGGCGGCACGTCGTGGGTCTCGACCCAGGACCATCCTGGCGAGGTGGTGATGGCTGAAAGGCTTGAAGGAGACATACCACTATTCCCCCGATACATTACGTTATATTGACACACTTCAGTGCCGGTGGGGAGAATCGCTGAGGCCCTTGTCTTGTGCAACCCTTGACCTGATTGCACTGCCGTCGTCGCTAGCCCCGTCCTCCAGATGAGGCTTTTGGTAATCATAATAATATCTATATCAAATACTTTATTTTATGTAAAGCCACTCTTTTACTACAATACAGCGTGTACGAAGCAACTAGTAGTAGAATTTTACAGATAAACAGAATGCCAAAGAAAGTAATGTTGTAGGACTCGGAGTATTTTTGATGGCCGCCGTTATTTTTCTGAAAATGTTTGGCAATCCAGTTTGTTACTGCGAGGAAGGTCAAAACACATACAAACTGCAGGAACATTTAGCCAGGGCTATGCGATCCTCTATGAGTCAGCCTTCATGGCCACATGTCCTTGTAGTATAGTTATATACCACTAAACCTTGGTAGAGGCCGGCTACGGCGCAATAAAGCCGTACAAACATGTAATAACTGCAATATAAGCTTTTACACGAGTGACTAGTGTTCCTGACGACCGTCTCACTGATTGTTCACTGCAGATACGCCCAGATAACTGCCTACTTCTGTTATCCCTGCTGGGAGTAGCCAGGTTCCTTACATTTCAAGACGTTACAACAGTCTCTTATTTCTAGGAATATGAAAACGTATTTAAGCGCTTTGAAACTGAATCAGATATTTGTCAAGTAAGGTATTATAGACTATTTGTTTTAAAACCTTGATAACTAGTGTTGTACTAACTTAAAAAAAATTGTTCCTAAAATGAACAATGTGAGGAGACATGAAAAATGCACGTTATTATCTAGTAACAGACTATATCTCACTGCCACAATCTGTGATTCTATTGGTCATGTGACCATGTGACGTCAGTCAGGTGTGTGAGGTTTGTCACTTCTACTGTGGAACTATTGGTCAGGCAGAAGGGTTTCCTGTGACAAGCCTCGACACTGTAGGCCAACAAGAGACCTTGAACAAGCATACATCTGAGCCTGCTGGCAGAAAACAACGCGGAATTGTCATGTCTCTTACTATGAATTATAATTAGATATAATGGTTTATTGCTGGAAAACTTGATTGTTTGATGGGTTTCAACGTACGTTCAACTTATCAAAAGATAACTGGCTGCCGCTTGTACGTGAAGCTGTTACTCTATTTGACTGAGTCAGTAAGAATCCCGCTATTGTAACATTTATTGCCTGTTATTGGTCTGCAGACAGCTACGCTGTGTCAGACGTATATCACCAAATCATACATGTCACAAGAAACTGCAGAGTTATCAAGGCTATGTTGGCACAAAACATGTTCGCGATATACCCATAATCTCTAGTTAGAGATGGTGTAATTTCGCGAATTCAATGACCTGCATGTTAGAATCAAATATCCTATGCATACTCAAGCCCTGTCTATTCGTTCATTGTCTGCTGTTACACTGAGTAGAAGCTAGTGGACAAATGGTCGGGACTTGAGTATGCATAGGATATTTGATTCTAACATGCAGGTAATTGAATTCGCGAAATTTCACCATCTCTATCTCTAGTTGTAACAGTTAACCTGTGTAATCAATACCGGGTGTGGTTGACATTGTTTTAACTGTGTGGGAGATATTGCCGTTTGACATAAATGTTTATAAAGACGTTATTTTTCAAACTAAGGGTTTAGTCACTTAGCTTCATCACTGGAGAAATACTGCCAGTACTGTGGAAGGTAGTCTCATTAGTGTGATTGTTAAATAATTGTATGTTCCTGCTCGTAATTATCCGCAGTAAGTACTTCTGCTGGGAAATAATTCCTGAGACAGCGAGCACACACGGCCAAGGCTCGCTAGGACTAATTACACAGTACATGATTGTGTTTCAAGTGAAGCCAGCGTGAAGAGTTAGCGAAGTACTGTACATACTTCAGTATCTACTGATACCAGAGTTGTTGTTTTGTTTCTACGACACTAGACCGGCTCTACCTGCTTGTCATGGTTGTCGTCTTCCTTGGCATTGTTTACAATACAAGTTGGTCTTCAACACGCATAGCACAGTCAGTCCTCTGATAACTTACAACGTGGTATCTACGTGGCCGACTTAGTTCCCTGGTTGTTTATGTGTCCCTATTTGACTGAGCCCAGAGGGACGGCACTAGATACAGCCTACGTCCTTATCACGGTCGTAGAAGAACAGGTCTGGACACTCATGTGGATATTTGACCCCCTTGTTGTTTGGCTGTAATTCACCAAGTTACCGAGGATATTGTCTTTTATTGGCGCTGATGTTACGGCGATCGGACTAAACTCCGCCCACTTCCTTTCCGCTAAGATAAATAATTTATCAAAACGTATTTTTTATCAATTTATGAAATACTTTCTTCGCTCACAATTTTAAGAAAAGGCTCCAGCAATCTTTATTTACTTTATAAATTTAACAATGAAAAAAAAGTGGACAGAGTTTGAGTCCGACCGCCCGGAAAACAGCGCCAAAAAGTACGACATTCTCGGTAACTTGACGAACTACAGCCAAACAAGGGGGTCAAGCAAAATACATTGTTAGATAGGCGAGTGTCCAGACCTGTTCTTCTACGACCGTGATCTCGACACGTTACAAGTTTAAAATACTTTATGATACGGTGTGAAGAATTTCAACATCTAAGGTTAATTTGTCTATGGATAAAAATATGTGTTTTATTTTGAAGGAAAAAAAATTGTTGCAGTGTTGTAGTAAACAATTATTCTTTAGTTTTCCTTTATGTATTGGTATAATATTTCTGCTAGAGGTAGAATACAACCTGAGATACTGAAGCTTGCCGTGGATAAATATACCTGTCAGACGTATTTGGCGCCCAAAGTGGTAGGCCAAGGAAGATATGTTGTTTGCAAAACATGGAAGAACCCATTTTGTGTTTCGCAGAGGACTGGGAAAATAGTTTCAATTTTTAGAGGTGAGGCGAGCTGAAGTAGAAGAAAGTGTAGTAGCTGATTTGCTTGTAGTGCATGTACAATATAAATAATGACAGATCCTAAACTAGTGTTGACGCACATTGACGCCGTCGTAGCTCGCAGTACAACTGACACTGACTCTGTACATTCAGACGAGCTAACCGAAGCCAGAACAGATCACTCAAACGAACCGTTCGACGTGCAAAACATTATGGGCATGTTTCAACAAATGATGATCAACTTAACAACTTTGCGAACATATATACAAACAGGTCAGGATACACAAGCTAGTTTGAGAACAGAACTACAAACCGTACAAACAAGTCAGGATACGCTACAAGCTGTTATTGGTGACAATTGTATTTGTAAATAGTTGAAAGAAACAACAAAAGACAGTCGAGTGTGTGACTAAGAAATAAATGGTTGTGCTCGTTAGCTGCTGAATTTCACTTACATCTTGTAACAGGTTATGGGCCCAGAACGCTGTAAGTAAATATTGCAAAATAGAAAAAGTAAACGCGTGCTTGTGAATTCTACAGAATTGAGAACATGGCAGCAGGCGCAACATCTACACAATACCCACAGCTATCCGACACGAATTTTAAGAACTGGAAATTCCGCGTGTTGTCTCTTCTTGATGAAAAAGGGGTGAGGAGTGTCGTCGATGGGGATGAACAGTTAAAAAAACTTGACAGGAGAATGTCTCGAGAAAAGTAAACAAACAGACAAGAAGGCAAAAAATTTAATCATAAACTGTGTAACTGATCGCCATATAGATTACATTAGAGATGCGGAAACGGCAGCAGAAATGTTAGCTGCCCTAAGCAACATTTTTGAAAGAAAGAGCACCATCAGCAAGTTGTTGGTTCGAAAACAGTTATTGACATTGAAATGCAATACTTCCCTGCAAGA
>PNEQ01067423.1:0-13235 GCA_003012365.1 Medauroidea extradentata | reverse complement strand
ACACAGGAGTAATTGTGTGCATATCTAATTGTGTTGTGAGAGTTCTAGTTGATTACTGTTTTGTGTATTTCATAGCTTTGTGAGCTATTAAATCCAGTATTTAATTTAACTCTTTTATTTGTAATTATAGACCTCTATCCCAAAGAACTCATGGGAATTGCCCACATATAAAGTTTTATGTCTCAAACTTGTAACAATAATATATAAAATGAAGTGTCCTGACACACTCACTCACTCATCAACGTACAGCCCAAACCGCTGAACCTAGAACCATGAAATTTTGAGGGAAGCTTCCCTTTTGCTCGTAGGCACCCACTAAGAAAGGATTTTTCGAAATTCTATAATTAAGGGGGCGAAAAGGGGTGAAATGTGTTTTTCATTAATCCATGATTCCTCCTAAACCATTTCAGATAGTAATGTGATTTTTTAAAATGATTCTTAAGTAAATATCTAAAAAGTATTTTTACAATTTATCAAAATTCGTCCTTGAAAGCTCTTAAAAAAATATAACTTGTTTTTAAATTAATTCCACTTATCTCCTAAACCAGTGTAAATATTGAAATGGTTTTTGCTTCAAAATAAATCTTACGTAAATATATAAAAAAACTAATTTCAGGATTTTTCAAAATGCATCCTTGAAATATGTTTAAAGGAATAAAATGTGATTTCAAATAATTATCTGTACCGCTTATACCCGTCGAGATATCGAGATGATTTTTTGATAAGAATGAAGCTTATGTAAATATCTACAAATCAAATTCAGGTTCATATGAAATTCGAAAATTAGGTAGGTGAAAAGCAGTTAAATGTTACAGTCTCCCGAAAAAATAGAATGATCACGGATAAATAATTCAACTGTCGTTTCTTTTTGCCTACCAACTCATATATAAAACCTCTTTGGACTGTAGCCTGTACATACGAAAGAATTATCACGGGCTGCCTTTAAGCATTCATTCGGGTATTGTATAAAGTTCGTGGTGTGGGATGGGTGGGTGGGGTTACGGGTTCGTATCCCGTGCAAGACTTTGCGATGGGAATTACTATGACATCATACGAGCATATTGCGCGCGCTCTTTACACTGAGCGAAGACAGTTAATTACAGTTCACTGTTATTCCTTCATCACATATTTTATCCAGAGTTAGCCTACTGTTTACATTACATAATCAGGCCCACCCAGAGAAATTTCGGGCCCCTGGGCAAATGTGAGTTTGGGCCCCCCACACCCAGAAATTTTTTACGGTTTGAAACACCTGTGGTTTGAAAAATTTACTCATCTGTAAACAATATGTTTATTTACTAGCTGGTACAATCCCCGCTCGCATAATGCCAGCCGATTGGCCATGTCCACCTCCGAAACCATTTGGTGCACCTGCCCATGGTACGAGTGTATGGTCCGCCCCGGGCCCCTGAGCATTGCACCCCCTTGCCCCCCCCCCTTCTTGACGGGCCTGTACATAATTTCACGCGGGCAAATTCGCAGCCGGCCGGCTAGTATTTACATAGAGGTGTTTTCGTGTAATCATGCAGCTCTGCAGTATGGGTCCGAAATGGTAGATTGAAGATTATCTATAACACCACGCAATGTCTCAGAGGTGAGATGTTGCAGATAAGACTGACTGCACGCCTGTTCAGTGGCTTGCTCCTAGAGGCTAGGAGAAAGTGTGATGTTCGTGCTGTTTCGTTACCGCTTCCGAACTGCTACGCTTCGAATGCGCAAAATAAAAAATAATAATAAATAAATAAATAACTGAATCACACGACAAAGTTGTTTCAGTATCATATTCAATATTATATTGTAAATAAGTAGCTACTTTTTTTGGGTATGCCGAATTCTAACTTAAAAACACATAGCCGCAGTTTATTGCTTCACAAAACGCCATTAAGGGTGTTCAGTGCGATAAAATCATATTTTTATATTTATATGAAATAGTGTTAGTTTTGTAGACGATACTTGTGAATAAAGTTTCCTCTTACAAAACAATTTTAGCTCTCAAAGTTTTCTCGCAACGATGCGTCAAAGTCAAAATTGACATGTTCTGCTGCCATGCAAATAGTGAAAACTAATTGACTTACGTAAATTAAATAATTCACAGCAAAATAACATGCCACGGGCTACGTAGTAAAACATTTTTAAAAAATCCCGTAAACTATTTTTATATTTTAAAAATTGATAAATTTTCTACTTTTTTCCTGTACTTTTGCGATTTTTTAAAAAATGCAAAATATTACGTTATGGTCTCTTAAATACTTCATCGCATAGCTCATGGGATGTAATATCACAGAGAATTGTTTTATTCAAGTATGTCAGTTGGTTTTCACTATTTGAATGGCAGCAGAACAAGCAGATTTTGACTTTGGCGCTCCATTATGACAAAACTATGAGAGCTACACTTGTTTCGTAAGACTCACTGTACTCACAAGTATCGTCTACAAAACTTACTATTTCATAAAAATAGAAAAATTATGATTTCATCGCACTTGAACAGCCTTAAGGCCATGGTCCTTCATTTATTTCAAACAATTGCAAATAACTTGTATCTTTTAAAACCAAATGCTTTGAAAAAAAAATTAGACTGTGTACAGTCATACGATACACAATTTTGCCTGAGCGTTTTCTTTTTAGATAATGTTCCGTTTGCTAGCAAAAAATTATTTTGCTTCGTTTTGCCTTATTTTGACAACAAAATATGTGCTATTTCAGGGGTCAAAATCTACAAATATGTTTGGTGTATAGCAACAGAAAAATTCAGATACAAACTATGATATATAAGTGTTAAAACTGCCAGAATGAATTTTTGCTATATGTATTAATTTGCGTTAAAAATATATGTTTTCTAAACCACATCTAAACTAAAGAACGAGGCCTTAAAACAAACTTTGAGTGGAAGAAAATCCCTATGGCGGTACGTTATTAGTAGAGGACGGTATATCGCGAAAATTTTTCTTACCAACATACCCTTGAAAACGCTGTAGATTCTTGTAACGTGTATGACTGGGTGATATACACCTGACACAACGTAGCTGTCTGCAGGCCAATAACAGGCATAAAATACTACAATAGCGGGATTCTTATTGGCTCAGTCAAATAGGGCAACAGCTCCACGTACAAGAGAAAGCCAGTAATCTTTTGATATGCTGAACGTACGTTGAAACCTAGCTTCTCTAAGAATTATTATAAGAGAAAAAAGTGTGTTGAAAAATACTTAATGATTCAGGACAGTGTGCTAATTTCGTGTAGTTATAGCTGATACAAAACGTAAGCAGAAAATGAGTTTATTTTTAATTAGTCTGTAAAGTGAATAGGTTGTAGTGTGTGTAATGCTACCCTGAGAATTGTCTTAGCCCTAATATTTAAGTATAAAATAAATCATTGCTAAATATTAAACAACAAAATTCTTAATAATGTTTCAACTATCAAACAGTCCAAACAAATTTAATTACATATAAAAATTTAAAATACACACCATCCCAATTGTAAATGTGTTGATAAATTGAATGTGAACTTATCGCTAGTTTAAAAATAAAATGCACCAATCCCTCTCGGAATAGAATCAAATGAATAATTGCTTATTTGATATTGACTGGGCTCTTCAAACTTGCCAGCGTGCAAGCCTCGAGTAGCCAATCACATAAGGGCGCCCGGGGGCTGCATCGTCGGGCGAAAAGCGCCTCTCGCGCCTCACAGCGCGACAGGTGCACCGCGAAAAACTGTCTGCCGAGACTACCCTGGCTTTCGGGAAAGTATCCCATGGCATCGCGGACAATTTTTTTGTCTCTCCGCTGTACTTTCACCAATACGACGAACAGGTTTCGTCTTTCAACGTCCTACATACTACACAGACGTTGATCGGAATTAATAACAGATCTAGGGTGGACAAATTTCCATCAGCAAAAAAAAAAAAAAAAACCCTGAAGAATTAATATGAAAGAAGCTGGTTAAGATGATACAAGGATACAATTCAATACACTACAACAGTGGAGAACATACACCTGTTCATTGGCCGCTGCTCCAGTGAGTGGCTAGTTGTACAAGCGACAAGGTAGCGAGGGAGTCGGTGAGTGTTAACATGCAGGTATGCTAAAGTTACGCGTCGACACTGAAGGGTTTCTGTCACTGACAAAAGACTGGAAAAATTCACGGGTTCACTGAATTGTATGCTGGGCCTCCAAGAATATCCGTGTACTAAAGCGTGTTACATTTGCTTACTGACTAATGGCTGACACAGTGCTTGTTACCACACTATTGGGCCTGCATTAGGATGTTTTTTTCCCGTATTGGTTCAGACAGGGCCGTAGCCAGAAAGGAGGAGGGGGTCCACGCTATTTAAGCAGCTTCCACTAGGCAAAAAAGGGGAAGGGAGGCTATTACGTAATGGAAGCTGTTTAAACAACCTTGAAAATCCGAATTTTCACAAGGAAGAACTGCTGAAATACCACAATTTTGCACTTTAAAAATCCTAATTTTTCCGGGGAAGGGAGCTGACCGACCCTCCTCTCACACTTTATTTGGGGGGGGGGGGGATCTTTGTTGTATGACAATCCCAGTCCCCTCCACTTAAACACAAATCCTGCTGGCTATGGCGCTGATTCAGAGCCTTCCAAGAGGTGTCAACAAACAAGGCAAGAGGCAATTGCGAAGGTGACACAAATGTACAGTTGTTTGAGTCTTAGCTTGTGCTCTGAAAACGCGGATTTGCCAGGTCTCCAGGTCACGGAGCCTCGTGGAAGACGTTCCACGGAAAGGAAGGACGAATGAAGAGACAGTTCACAATGTATGCGCGCGCTGGCACGCCACTTTTAACGACTCAACACTCCCCCCCCCCTTCCATGATCATTAGACCACCC
This sequence comes from Medauroidea extradentata, assembly GCA_003012365.1. Taxonomy (NCBI): domain Eukaryota; kingdom Metazoa; phylum Arthropoda; class Insecta; order Phasmatodea; family Phasmatidae; genus Medauroidea; species Medauroidea extradentata. Next base: position 8,388 of record PNEQ01067423.1, on the reverse strand, counting down.
TCATCCTCGGCAATATAATATATAAACGACGCTGAGCGCGTGTGTGGCGAGGCGCCCGACAAAAATGGGAGGGGGGTGGGAGGAAGGCGTCGCCCCTTGGCGACTGACTAAAGGCTGATCGTTCCTAACTGTCGCTGTTGACCAGCGAGCATATGAGAGAGCTCTAGTGCTACAATCAAAGTAACCATCAACACAACAATACCCATTACCATTGCCACAGCAATTACGAGGCCTCTGTAGATAGACTGCCTTTGTGTGTGTGAGGCAGGAGAGGTAAGGTTGCCGTTCGCCGACGTATGTAATGCATTATCGCCTCTCCGCGCATGCTACTCAGTTGGCATGCAGTGATTTACTATTACTAGGGCCACGATTTTGTCGGGAAAAGATTTTTGCCCCACTTTGTTTCAGTGTCTCTCGTGCACATCGGCAGGTTTGCTTCATGGTTATTGGCAGCGCATCTTTGTTCAGACACGTTTCTCATTTGACTGCACCAATCAGAATAAGATTATTGTGACTCCTTACGTCTGCAATTTGCCAAGGCAAGTGAGAGTAAAATTATCCAATTACGGGCGATGTAGCAGACCTGTAGACGTGCACATGACGCATCGAAACCAAATGTTGCAAAAATCTTTTCACCACAAAATCGTGGCTCTAACTATTATCCTTTTCCTATGGAAACTACATTATTTTATTTGTGGACAGCATAGTTCAAAGTCTAACGCTTGATTCTGTCGTTGTGTTATTCGAATCCGGTTGCTATTTTTATAGATACGGTAGTCTGAAACACCCATTTTTGACCATTTTAAGGAGCCCTGAAATGATATTTTAAATAGACGTGCTGAATTTTTTAAACCACAGCGACCAAGTTTGAAGTGTGTGTTCTTTTCGTAGATATACAAATCTAACGCACTTTTAGTAGTTCCGTAAAAAAAAAAAAAAAAGAATAATCGCAATTCGCTGCAACGCAATTCAAACGCAGGTAGGAAGGCGGCTATTCAAGACTAGTGACTATCAGCACTCTCTCATATTCTTATGAAACTCGGAATATATGTTCTGAATCACGTAAATAGACAGCTACAGCGGTCGCAGACACTGTATAAAGACTAGTGCACGCTCCCCGCGAGCTTCACGGCCTGAGGCAGGGCGCGGAAGGATGAGGTTATGTCGCTTGAGCTCTCTACTCCCATAAGAAAGGCGAGCGTAAGAAATCGTCGCGTCGTAGAAGGGGACGCGCACTTGTTACTGCACACATGTACCACAATGAGTCGACAGTTCGCATTGCTATAAACTTGGTATCGTTGTAATCAGGATTAACATTGATATTGGTCAAAAACAAAATATTTCAATTAAATAAAACGGAATTCGTTTTTAGTGCACCTAATCTGTCGCTAAATTTCGACATTAAAAACCTTATTTTCAGCAATTTTTGAAAAATAAGATTTGTCTTTTCATGGTTTTATAACTTTTGGCATTAGGCCGCTACATCTAATCTTAGCATAAATTATTTCATTTCAATAAGCTTTATGGCTTTCCTTAAGTTTATGCGGCCGTAATCACGCGTATTTTGACTTTAACATGCCGTTATTTGAATACTATGCATGGTAAAAAATTTTCCATAGAGGAAAATACAGTCTCAAGTGACGTCAAAAAACTGAAATAATTTCGTACTCAAATAAAATTGTTAATTTCACACTTGAACGGCCTTAGGGGCGCGCTTCACCTCAGTTTTCAACACCTTTTTTTTTATTTTTGTACCAGAGATTTTATTTCTATTATAGACATAAATTGTAATTTTGTATCTTTCATAGTTTTTGCGTAAAGAGTCGTAAACGTCAAAATTTGCACTTTACGATTTTATGTACGCCACTAAAACCAACTGACATACCAAACTGAAAGAAATCGCTGTGTATAACAATGTTGTAAGCTGTGATTTGACACATATAAAAACAAATATATATATACTTTTGTATCTTTAAAAAATTGTTGAAATTTTAATTTTTTGTTTCAAAATTCAGCATGTTTTATTAAATGCAACAATACTTTATTTTTTGTTGTATATATGTCAAATCATAGCCGAGTTTTTTTACGAAACTATTCCACATATGCCCAGTGTTCCAACGTACGTAAATAAAAAAAAACACTTCGAACAAGGTCGGAAGGTCACAGTTAAAACACCAAGCTCATTACATTGTTTCTAAGCCCTCCAACATGGCTAAAAACGGCCTCTTCAGACTGCCGTACATCGAAATGTAATGACCGGATGTATACGAAACTCATTTTGACACGCGCGCATAACTTAGCAACAGACGTTCCGCTAATAAAATTATATGGTCTCCGCTTAATGTCCCATAGTAAAAACGGTTCGGCGGGGACCTTGCACGCCGCCATTGTGGCGATGCGGCATTTGATGCGCGCTTCAAGGTCACTCATGACTCCGTCGTTTTTGGGTCCCTGATTCGCAGATAGGCGGTTCCTAAAAATTATATTTTTGTTAAGCATGAAGTAAAGGCCAATACATAACTCTCGCTTTGCAATTTATGCATTCCATGTGGTATTTTCAGAGTTACAGCAGAAAACAAAAATATAGAAATCATGGTTCTAACAAGTGTGCTGAATTTTTAAAAACATAGAAGCATTGTTTCAAGTGCGTGTTTTTTTTTTTCGTGGTTAAATGTAATATGAATAAGTTACGCGGTTTCGCGTAAAAAGAATACACGTGGAACGCTGCAAAACCGTCTATGCGCCAGTCGAGCACTTATCTTAAAAATACGTCTTGTTACAATTTACATAAAAAAAAAAGCAGGCTGTTTATACTCCTTGTCCAATCAGGTTCCAGTGTACAACTAATTATTTTTAATAATTTTACTTTATTTACGCGTGTTACTGCATCAGCATTACCCATGCTACTTTCTCTTCTATTTTTACATTCGTTAACATTTTCCTCTAAATAATCTCTAGGACCCGGTAGCTTTCGCTAAAATATTTTTGCAGCACTTTGTTTCAGTGTCTTACGTGCGCACGTGGTCAGTGATTGGATGTCGTAACATACAACGTCTGGAGGTTAAACCCGCAAATCACAGACGTGTTGTGTCACAGTTATCCATGTACTGATGGCACAGTCAAATGAATAATAATTCTGCACAAAAACACTCTGTCAATGATCATGAAGTTGATCTATAGGTGTGCACGTAAGACACTGAAACAAGTGGGGCAAAAATCTTTTCACGAAAACTACCGGGCCCTGCTCTTCCTTCTACTTATTTTCTCGTAACACATATATGTGGACGGAATAACATGTGAAATCGAATGGAAGGGATTTATGGTTGGATGTACATCGATTCTCGCATAAGATATTTGGAAGTTAGCCAACTTAATACGCACAGTCGTAATTCGGGGGTGGCAAGGGGTGGCAGCTGCCATCCCAAAATTTTGTTGATAGAGAACACAAAATTATCTTTCTTAGCTTAGGAATACAATTTTACTTGTGCATTTTCCGTTACACTGGTTTATAATTTAGCTAATGATATAAAATATTCAATACAAAAGTGTACACATAATTTTGATGGAAGCTGTTCGAATTCCGGTCCCACCCTTTTTTTTTTTTTTTTTCAAATCTTTTATACCTGGTAATCTTTGCTAACCCAATCAAAATGCTCAAATTACGCCCATGTTAATACGCGACAATGCATTTGGCTTTGGTTATGCACGAATGTAGCATGTACCATTACCAAAGAACGAGCTCAACTCTTACTGTTATTGGTATGGATATAGAAACAAATGGTTGCAGAATTCTTTTCACCAAAAAATAGTGGACTCTAACTCGCCTCCATGAGATCCTGTCATTTTATCAGGCAATATTTCAGATAAAGGTATCCGCACCTAGAGGGGTGAGGGTTTTGGTATATTCCATCCACAGTGAAGCGAGCACTTTTGAAACCATATAAACATGTTCCTGTTCTTCAATTCGTACATTTCCGCAATTCGTTAATAAAAATGTAGCCGCGTAAATAATAAACAAAGTACGTGTGTACATTTCGCCGTAATCAAGAAGTTAGCGTCTAAAGCCTCAAAGAAAGTAACCTTTTTGGAGGTACGCGTTTTTTTTTCTTCGGGAAGTTGCAGTTATTTATTATAATAGTAATAACGCGATTCCAACTAAAGTGACCGAGTTAGAAAAAAATCTAACATTTATATGACTCCACTGACTCCGCGCATTAAACGCTGGGCATTACACGATGTAGGTAGGCCTCTTATATAGTATGGTTTTAAAAAATTGTGGTAATTTTACCGTGAACAGCCTTGTCTGACATGCAAGAAAGTTGCTGGCACAGACGCCGGACGGCGCGAGCTGTGAATGAAGCGAAGCGACGCGGGCGAGAGAGAAAGAAAGCGGATCACGGTATAATGGCACGATGGAATGGGCTGGGAAGGGGAACTACAAGAGCAGAAGGAAGAGAGGGAGGGGAGGGGGCGGACCACCCACGTGGTCGACCACACGCCATCGCTACTCCCAAGGTCACGTGACTACCAGCCTCCCCTCCCCCCTCACCCAGACTCTACGCGCAACCCAGTCACGGGTACACGCGGGTCGGAACGAACGCGGAATTCCTTTCACGGTCTTGTGCTCACAACTGTCGAGGTCACGCGGGATTCTATTCAACAGCTGACGCGTATTTAGTTTCTGCGCAACCTTTCTATCCCTAGTCATAACATTTTTCCAATCAGATTTCCTTCTGCACTGTCTGTACTTTTGACAATTTATATTAATTACTTAGGTTTAATTTTTTATGTATGGTTTTCACTTAAAACCGTTCCTTGTAAGTTTTAATGTATTTCAAGTTATTGTTTATAATAAACTGAATATATATCGTGATATACCTTACGCTGATGGTGGTATACGTTTCCGCCATGTTGCTGGCCAGCGAAGCCATTTCGCTGACGTGTGTGACTGAGTTTGCCATCCTGCCGGCTATTTCACTTCTGTATTCCTACATGTTCTGTGTCAGGGTTATGGTACACTGTTCCCTTCCCAATACGCTATTTATTTATTTTGTCATGTTTATTATACATTTTCGTCAAGTTTTTTTGGCAGAATTAAGGAGCCAAACCTTCTTACTACAAGGTTGTTGGTTACTTTCAAGCTCATTACTTTATATTTAATGGAATTCTCATTAATAATAAGCACCATAAGAGGTAGGTAAAATATTTACAAAGTAAAGCCTATTTTGCTTGAATATAATTCGCCAAAGTTACCATTCTGACGTTTTCATGTAACCATTACAAAATAAACTAACTACTATCAAACTGAAAATATGGTGACAGCGAAATGCGTTTTAATTTCCCAAGTTTAAACACATAACTAACAATTTTAGTAAAGGAAAAACATTTAATGTAATTAATTTTACACCTTTCTAAGTGAATGTTCGCATTCATAAAATCATATACGTGTCTTTGAATATCCCTTGGTACAGAAATCTTTCCTACAAGTGTTTTAGCTTTCCTTTAATGGCTCAACAAAACCTTCAAATTTATTCCACATAAACATAAAAAGCACGAGTTGAACGGTAGCCTACGACCTTAACCACTGACTAAATAAATGCACGTATCTGCTACATATAGAGAAATGCAAACTACTGACCTGAAACCTTTACTAATTTTACAATACTTAACTAAATAAAAAAAGAACTCGTTAATGTAATAAATTACAATCATAAAAGAATAATTTAATGACAAGGGAAAAAATTACAATAGAATGATGTCTTTAGACGAATGCACAAGAGATATGCAGTAAGTCATAAATGGACATATATAGCCGTGGTATGGTTTTGGAATCATGGACATATTAACAATCAAATGTGTTCAGCAGCAGTTAATTTTAAATAAGAGAATAATGGAATTACGTTTGCTCGTATGAAAGTCGTTCATACCATTACAAACAGTCATGGGCCTCTCTGGCGGGGGGATGGGGGGGGGCATGTCCACTCCAAACACTCGTTGTGGAGGGGACATAGGGACATATTGATGTTCAAGTGAAGGTATTATGTGTTATTTATATAGTGTTAACTTGAATATTAATACACGTAAAAGATAATTATTTCAGTGCTCAACCTGTTTGAAACACAAATTTATTTATTAAACATTCTATTAGGATATATTTACTTCTATTCGTCAAAAATATTTACATCCCATGTCCCCCCTCCCCTAAATTTACTTACTGGAGAGGCCCATGCAAACAGTCCTCTTAGCTTCATTCCGTGACATTTGCGTAAGGACATCAGAGGCATAAAGAAACTAAAAAATAAGCGATCGCACCCCTCACCTGACATGTTTGCAATTACCTTGCATGAGTGCTTACCTGGTTGCGTGAATTACATTCTGTATGGGGAATATCATCACCAGTTGATCCTGTGAGACATAAACACAAACACTGAATTACCGCGGAGAAAATGACTACTAGGCTTAAATATTACGTGTCCATATGTGAAGTTCTTCTTCCGTTATAGACGTGTCTCCATCTGACAAAGATAAGTATTACTACGGTACGCTGCTATTGAATATTTTTATTCGTATTTATTAAACAGCTACATAACCACCCTCCAATCACACAAGTCGCAGCCCGCTATACTGCTTTGTAAAATACAATGGCTAGCCGGTTTCGAATTTCCACCTTTGATGCGCGGGAACAGCGTAGCGATAAGAGCCAGTGTCCCACGCTTGACGAGAAGAATATCGTCTCTATTCGCAGCGCGCCAAACTGCCGTGCAAAGTCTTCGTTGTAGTCTTTTTCCTACGGAATTTTAAGCGGTGACGGCAAAATTTTATTTTTGAATAGTATAAAGTAAAGACCAACACATGCCTCTTCCTTTGCACTTTACTAATTCAGAGGTAATATTTTCGGAGTTACAGCAGTCAAAAAAAAAAAAAAAAAAAAAACTTTTTAGTCGTTTTGAGAGGCCCGAAAATCACGTTTCTAACAGGTGTGCTGAATTTTTGAAAACATAGAACCGTAGTTTCAAGTGTGTGTTCTTTCCGTAGATAAACATAAGCGGTTTCGCGTAACAAAAGAATGCTTGTGACTCGCTGCAACGATGTCCATGCGCCAGTCCAGGACTCCTCTTTAACCCTCATTGTTTTTGGGCTCTACCAGCCAATTACCTCTTTTTTTTTACATTATAATTTAAGGTCTTGTTCCTGAGTTTTTTTTTCAGACTGGTGCCAATAACTCAAATATTTTTTAACCAAAAGTTTTGAAAAAATTTGAGTCAATGTGCAATTACACGATGCACAATGTTGTGGACGCGTTTTTAAAATAATGTACCATTCGCCAGCAAAAAAAAACAATTTCCTTCATTTTTGCTTATTTTCAAGACGAAAAACGTGATACTTTGGGTAATGAAATCTAAAAATCGTTCAGTATAATTCTACAAAAAAATTTAGCTACAAATTATAACATACAAGTGTCAAAACTGTGCACCGAAATTTTGATATGAGTATTAGGTAGCAATAAAAAAAATATTTTCGAAATCACTGCAAAACTCCGTAACAAGGCCTTAATGCTTGTTCTATTTCTCGGCACATTTTCTAACATTCTTCTCATTGCTATGACTTACCACAAAATAAATTACGTTGTGAGTTGGTTCCTTTCTGCTTAACTTCATCAATTTATGATTATTTACATTTTAATTAAAATTAAACACGCACTCGTGGGCAAACCGTCTTCGCGCTAACAAGACACCATGGCGCCGCAGCAAGTGTATTGAGCTTGGGAAGGGGTCGAGGAGGGGGAAAGGGGGCTTCAGGAGACCAGGGGCGTCACTTCCGGCCGAGGATGCTGGCAACAATGGACCCGCAGACATGTGACGACCACACCCTGCAGCACGTGTTCTTGTTCGCAGCATCTTCCATCCTCCCCCGTACACCGTCATGTTGGCATACTCTAGGGCGTTTACAAACGCTCACGGGGATGGGTTAGGCAAGACAAAATTTCAGCTTACAATGTACAGAGCGTAACCCGAGTAAGTCTAACCGTGACCAAATGTTTCACACTGAGCTGACTCTCAGCTCGTCCTCCTTAAATTGTACTTTAGATATGAACTTAAAATATTGTTTCGTCTGTGTCTTCGCTCTGCATGAATTTCGCGCCGCCTACTCGGGTAGTCATGAACGCTAATTCAGGGTGATGTGCCTTTCCCCCCTTTCCTCTTCCTTCCTCCTGATGCAATTCCCACTCCTCCTGCTCTACTTTCCCCTCCTTAGCAATCCCTCCCATCTGACCCCTACCTGTTTGCCTTTTCCCCTCTTTTGGATTTTGCGCATGCGTAATAAGCTGAGCTGAATAAGTATTGTTTTTTAACCTGAAGCTTCACTTCTTCTCTTCGACTGGTTCAG
>PNEQ01067416.1:0-22385 GCA_003012365.1 Medauroidea extradentata | reverse complement strand
AAAGATGGCAGTGCAAAACAGAAGTGTTGTTTTGTTCATTGATCAATGTCCTGCACACAAAGTGAGTGTAGAGTTGAAAAATGTGAAAATTGTGTTTTTTCCAGCGAACTGCACAAGTGTTCTGCAGCCTCTTGATTTGGGCATCATCAACTCATTCAAGTGTCACTATCGAAAGTGCATTGTTGCGAGGGCAGTTACAATGCTGGATGGTGGGAAAGATCCAGCTGAATTGAAAATTTCCCTACTCACTGCCCTTCACTTTGCAGCGAGGGCATGGAAAGATGTTACGGAAGCAACAATCAAGAATTGTTTTCGTAAAGCAGGCTTCTTTGCCAGTGATGACCAAGTAGAAGATTGTGACTGCATGCTTGTTGACAGCCAAACAAATGAAGATTTTCAGCAACTTTTTGCAGAGCAACAGTTCAGTGACTACGTTCAACTGGACAACAATGTTCTAACTTGCGAAGTTTAGAGCGTGGAAGACATTGTTGACAGTCATCTTGCTGCTGCAGAAGAGAGTAGCGACGATGAAGAACCAGAAGAGGAAGTGGTAGTGCCAACAACCGTTGACGCAGTTCAAGCACTTAATACTTTACGAGATTACATTTTGAGTGCATCAAACAGTGAGGCTGCAATTGATGCATTGCATGCTTTGGAGAAACAAGTCCAAATTATAAGAACTGAGAAGAAAGGTCATAAAAAAAAAATATCAGATTTTTTTCATAAATGCTGAATTTCTTGTAACTAATGTACTATGTACATTACATACAGTAACTTTTTCTCATGATGTATGAAACATTTTCTTGTATTTTTGGCTATTATTTTATGACAAAATCTGATCTCCTGTGTATATAATGTTTTTTTATCAGTAATGTATCCTGTTGCTTGTCCAGTATTAGAATATTTGATAAAAAGTGCTTATGCCAGCAAAAATAAAAAATGGTGTATTCCTACAAGTACAGTTACTTTTTTTTCATAGCATTTCAAATATCAAGTATTGTTGTGTGTTTTTGGCTATTATTTTATGACAAATGTTATTTCTAGTGTATATAATATTGTTTTGTAATCAGTAATGTATTCTCCTGTTTGTCCAGTATTAGAATATGTAGCAAAAAGTGTTTATGCCAGCAAAAATCAATAATAATGCATTTCCCACAATTTACAATTTCCCGCAATTTACACTTTTTTCTTGTCGTCCCTTAAAAAGTGTACATAAGGGGTTTTACTGTATGTTTGTAAATGCTGCTATAAAATCATTAAGGATAGCTGTAAACAATGTTGACTCAGAGAGGTCATTTTCAAAGTATAATAATATAATTACTGACCGAAGAACAAATATGAATGCTGAAAACATGGAGCTGATGTTGAATTTAGCAATGTCTGACTAAGTTACCTAGGCTAAGAAAGAATAAGTACTATGTACTTACAGTAAATTTGGAACTTGTTCTCTATTTCTTGTTAATGTGTGTACAATTAATTTCATCTTTGAAAGTATTGTGCCTGCTTTGTGTACCTTCAATTCTTTGTATGTATTATTCCATAGAACTATTTATACTTGTGTTTACTTGAGTAAATCAGTGCTACTTGTTTTTTTTTTTGTAAATATTTCATAGCTTTGTTATAAAGCCAGGCATTTAATTTCTACTATACATGTATTAAAATAATTTTAAAATTGATTTTATGCAGTTTTTTAACTTTTAATGTGATATTTGAAATTGACGAAATGAAAGAGAAAATGACGAAAAAAATACTGAAATACTGTAGTTAAAATGACGAAATCAAGCAAATATTTTCACCGAAAACACTTGTCTCTGAGGATTAGTAAGGTGGTGTAGAGATGAGCAGTTTGTGGGGCTATGTGCTAAAATGTACTTGTACATTTGTGGTGGGGAAAATCACATAGTGAGTCAAAGGAGTGAAAACTAACAGCCTGAAGAACATAATTGCTTTTCAGGATTATCACAGAGTACTGCCACAACTAACACTAAGAACTGAAGTATATAAAATAAGATCTTACCACAATTATCTCTAAACACAATGTACAAATAAATTGGCACTGTCATGGGAAGACAAGAGAAGAATTCTGACTGATGATTAAATACAGCATCATACGGATACAGATCACGGATTTGAAGATGTATTGTAAACATGTGGTATGGCTGCCATTTTACTTTGTTTCAACATGACAGCATTTTGTGACTTCAAATTCTAGGAGGGCATCAATGCTTGTTCCCGTCGTCGATAAAAGTATTTGGTTGTTCCCATTACCCCACACCAAAAACACAGGCAGATGTAGCAGGCTCGCTATTTCACTAACATTTTTGTGCTGTCCATAACCTTTTTTTTTTTTTCATCTGCACTACCAGCCAGACCCTTCTCTATAGTCGTAATTTTTTGATGTTCATTTGTCCACTTTACAATAGGTGCATGTTCCGAAAAGGGTGCTGTTTTCATTTTTGACAGCTTCATATCCCACCTACACAGCGAGACCTAAAACCGTTAACTGCCCTGAAAACAGCTAAAAATTAAACATAAACACACACACATACAGTTGCTCATGTGCTGTATAGTCCAAACCCAAGTTGCGAGACCTATGCACATGATTGCAACAATCATTCAGACAGTGTAGTGTAAGGGGTGCTGTATTTTGGATGTAGTTTTAATTTTTTTAAGTGCAAATTTACTGAGTACTGATGTCTCCTGGATTCGTAAGTTGACGATTACTAGCCCCAAATTTGCTATCATCAGCCATTCACAAAAACATCACTGAAGATAAAAAAAATATAGGCTGATAAATTATAACATAGTAATATAAATTAATTAATTTAGGAAATATATTGATCTGTTTATGGTCGCCTCTTCTTCATTTAAAAGTTAAATAATAAAAATTATTTGTTTAAATAAATCATCTAAGTAACATAAAATAAAATAATATATTAGCTGGTACACTACTGTCATCATTTAAATAACACACCTACGCCACATTTAAACATCAGAAGATTATAGAAAACTCCAGCAGCTAAGTTGGTTACATTAACTGTAACCCAATACTATGTTAAACAGTTCAAAACTAGTCACTTTCAAGCATTTTTTAGTGTAACGAGTGTAAAAAAATTAGCAGGAGGCAGTTTGAAACATAAAAAGCACACAACATTGACCTTACAGCAGCATGTGACTGACAGCCATCAACACGTACAAACACAGTCGACACCCAACACCACCTACCTGCCAACACTAGAAAAAAAATGACTGACAAGTGCAACCAAGCAGGTAACATGCAAACTAAAACAGACGACACCGGATGGCAGAAACAAGATAGCTGATATATAGCAGCTAACAGCAGAAAAGAGATTCCCGACACTGGTGGCTGGCAACGGAAACAAAATGAAGTACACCTAATAACACAATAAAAACAAATGACACATGAAATTGTCACAATTAAATAAAACTGGCAAAAGGCCAAACAAAAAAATTTTTAACAAAAAACATTAACTTCAAACATTTACTCTGAAAAAATGCACTAAACAGTAAAAAACAATTACCAGTACGTTATTTTCAGACTACTTAGGTTACAATCCACTTTTAAGACAATAGTATAAAACTATTATTATTTTTGGAGTCAGCGACAACCATGATTTTAAGAAATTTTAAAAAATTTCCTAAAATTTACAAAATATATTTAGTTACGTTAATTTTATAATGTAACAATTAAACAATTTACAAATGAACGCCACTGCCCAAAGCGACCACTTGGTTACAAATAAACCTATTTATAAATATAAACAAAACTGGGACTTAAACCTCGAAAATCTACTAACAAATGAACACAGATTCATGTAAAAAAAATCTAAATACCTTAAGGCTATTCTAGGCATCAAGAAACCATAATCGAATGTATTTAGAGAAAACTTATAGCATACAAGTGCATTGAAAATTTAGATATCTGCCCTCATGCACTTGCTCACATTCTGGTCGCTCGCTCCCCTCGCAGCCCCGCCATACACACCCAGCGCTGCACCCCATGCTGTTCAATGCCGCATGGCTGATCTCTTTGTATCAATTAAGAAATGCTCAGTTGCAGACAACATTAAATTTCACTAAACTATATGTACAGTCAAACCTCTATCCATCGTTTTTAAAGGGACCAATGAGAAAAAACGATGCATCCGAGAAAATGAAACATGCCGGAACACACAACCCCCACCCCTTACTTAAAAAAAAACAAACTAAAAACATAACCTCAAAAATTATTATTATGTCCACCACATGAAAATTTGCTTCAAAAATGTGTGTATTGAATATGGCCGTAGCTTAATTTGTATTACAGACGATCTAGATTAACGTCAAAGGTGGCATTCCAAGACATTTGGCGATGTCAGCATGCTTTTCACCGGGACATTTCTCTACCTCCTTAATTATTTCAAGGCATTCTTCAAGTGAGCGAACAGATTTTGAAGGCCGCGACATTATTACAGCAATAATTTATAAATACACTTCACAGGCCTTAAAATAAAAATAGTGTACTCCACTTGTTAACAAAATTAAAAAAACTGTTGCTATCTAAACAAAAAACGTAACAAGAACGAGATACGTATTTACAAGACGAAACGTAACCTCTCCGACTCGTGCGCTTGCGCTCGGTTGCCTTCAGCTTTACTCGGAAGTGCACAAAATGGCGAAAGAAAATTCCCAAAATTCTTGACGTTACTGCATTTTATTCACTAAACATTACTGAAATATGAAAATAAAAGCACCCATTTACAATAGAACAAAATGAATTTGTACAATACACGTGTTCGAAATCTATTGAAAATAATTTGGATACCAACATAAAAAAATATTTCCTCTATAAAAAAATTAAGTTTTTCTGTTGGTGGCAACATGTTTGTTGTTTGTTTACCGAAAATACGGCAATGTTTGTGTTTACACACACAACCTACAGTACATAAAATGTTTCTTACAATACGATGAACGATTGCCAAACATATTTGAAACAATAACGGTGAAATTTATAGTCAAAACAAGCCAAACATACTACGTTGGTCCGTATTTTTGACAACGGTAAATGGGTGCCTTGTGCGGTTATGATACGTTTTTTACGCCTGTTTGTTTCAAGAAGTGTATACGAGCGTGGTATGAAAACATAAAATGTAAGTTAACTTACTTTTTGTTGTTGGTGAAAATGTCTGAACAGTCGATGCGGGAAATTTATGCATATATGAACGATCAATGTGAGTTTATTTAACATTGTTTATATAGGCAATTTGTCAGGACCGTGAAAAATGATCGATGGATGCGGGAAAATGAAAGAAATGGGAACGATGCAACGAGGTTCCACTGTATACCTATGCTACTTCGTTTCATGTTTGTTAACCTTGGTTGGCACTGCCTCCAAAAATAGCAAATATTTAATCAGTTAGATGTTACCGCTATTTTAGTACATGCAAAACCTACTGGGTGTTCATTACACATTGTAAAACAACGATGTTTCTGCTCGCTTGCCCAGTTGGTTTTTGTTGTTCTCTCATTTGCTGTAAATATTAAGTTACATGAAGGGTGTTGTGTATTTAAGTTCAACAGGAAAGTACAATTGAGTAGTCCAGTTCCAAAACTCGTATTGTCCATCACCAAAGAAAAATGAGTTCTGAACAGTTTTGTGTGCCTTTTAAACGTGCACTGCAGTTGAAGTGATGATAGTTTCCAAAACTCGCCTTATTCAATCAGACACACTTTGAAAAACAGATTTGGCCATGTCACTTATGGGCTCGCAAATCAGTTCTTCGCGAATTGCACAGTTTTAGTGAAAGTGGACAAAACGAGTTTTGGAACTGGACTACTCAATTATGGAGAAACTATCAACAATATTGTTTTGATTTGAATGATGTAAAGAAAAATTTTGAGAAAGGGTTCTCATGGGACTACCCAATGGGTGACTGCCTGTTTGTTGTGATGCAGAATACATATGCAGATGTTTATATGAATACCAAACTGAAGTGAATGTTTGTTAGCTCCCATAATATAACAGGTTAGTAAGTTTAGTGTAATGTACAACAGTTCTAGGTACTAGAGAGTTCTGTACTGCTGAGGCCAAGTTGCAAATTAAGTTCTCTTGCAGGTACAGTGAAATCTCGTTATAAAGAGTATGGTATATAACATTACCTGTCCTATAACAACAGCTTTACAATGCACCATCTCTCCATAATACATGTAAAATTATTTGGATATAACAACAATCCGCTATAAAGACAGTTTTTGTTGCCATTTACAGTTGTTGTTATAGTGAGATTCCACTGTATGTAGTGTTTTTGTTTTGATATTGTCTAATTAGAGTGTAATGCAGCCCATATGATTTAGATGACTAAGAAAAAATCAGGGATCCACAATGTTTATTTAACACCCAACGCAAAAAGAGGGGTGTCATAAGTTTGACGTGTCTGTGTGTGTATCTGTGTGTCCTTCTGTCACATCGTAGCTCCTTAACAAATGGATCGATATTGATACAGTTTTTTGTTTGAAAGTTGACATGATCAAGATGGTTCTTAGTTACGATTTAAGGAAATCTGTTCATCCATTTAAAGAAAATGAGTTCCTTTAACTATTTACTCTAGGAAGTGTTGCTTAGCAACGATGCACTGAATGCAGCTACATAATCATTGTTGTCATTTTCATTGTAAACAAAGAATACTACACATTTAACATTTACTGTAATGCGTTTCGTAGTCTTTGCAGTTCAGCTAACGCAGATTTGTCACAAAGATTATTAAATTACTTTCTTTGATTAAGTTCACAAATTGCAACACCCTGCAAACTATTGACACGACTTAAGGCCACTTAAGCGTTGCTCTGGAGTTTCATTAGATCGTGAAATACTGGTATTCCTAGCATTTATTGTTTGATGTAAACTACGTTCTACATACTTTCTTTAGATATCTGCAAAGTTTTAGTCAACGCATACCTCTCCAAACTACGCTGACTGTCTTGTGGACTTGCGTAGTTCAGCCTTCGAGTAGCTTCAGACAGCCAATCATTTCCCTGAAGCTTACAAAAATGTGAGAAACTATTCAAATAAACTTAATAGTAAGTAATTACTATTATCATCTAACCTAAAAAAAAATTTTTTTGTTTGTAATCAATGTGTACCAATAACTTACTCACAAACAAAATATTAAAGAAAACAAAAGAAGTACAAATAATAAATAAATTCATATTGGGACTCAAAACATGTGTTGTTGCACTACTAAAATCTTTAATAATATTTAGTGCATGCTAGTAATTTAAAATTTAAAAAGAATGAAATAAAAGTAAAATTAAAAATTTTAAGTAACCCCGACATAAAAAAACTCTAAAAAGTGAAAAAATAAAATTCCTCTCTGGGCCTTTTAACTTTATTAAAAGTACCATATTACCACAATTACAAGCCGCCCCCGATTGTAAACCGCACCCCCTAGTTTGGCAAGTCATCCAAGAAATTTATATTTTTTTACATACATTTTTTTCTCAGTTATAATTTTTAAGTCACGTCATAACATTTCCTTCAGAACTATTGCATCAATCACAAACGCCGACGTCAGTAAAACAATCTTTTGTGTTTTGCTTGTGTGTGCCCTCGTGCCCGTGGTGCTGTGAAGCGGGAAAGGCCTGTCTGTCTTAGTTGCTGACTGAGCAGTACGTTTATCGATCGGTCTCGCCTCGCCACCCCCCTTTGTCTATGCTCGCCACTATCTGCTCCTCTCCGCCAGCTGCCCACCCTCTCCAACCACGCCACCTTATCAAGCAGCTGAGGATGTGAGCCAGACAAGACACAAGCAGCTGACAGGCTTCGGCTGACAGGCTTCATGGTCATGCGCTGTTGACAGGTCCACCCACGCTGCGTAGTTGCAAGTGACATCAGTTGCTTTGTCTCGCTCCAGCAGTAGTGGTCACGTTTCCCAGTCAATGGTATACTTGGAAACATTATCGTTACACTTTTAATTAGGTACGCAGTGTTTTCAGTTTGTAAATATGGGAAGATGTCGGTCTAGTTATACAGCTGGATTTAAGCTTCGTGTCATTGTGTTCGCAGAACAAAACAGTAACAGAGCGGCAGCGCGAGAGTTTGAAGTAGATGAAAAAATGGTATGGTGTAAGCGTAAACAAAAAGATGAATTGAAAAATACTAATTATTCTAGGAGAGGTTTCAAGGGGCCTAAAGGGGGGAAGTTTACCGAAGTAGAAAAAGATGTGCTGACTTACGTCCAGGAATTGCGTAACAATGGCTGCAGAGTTACATATGATATGATCCAGATGAAAGCACGTGAAGTTGCACGCAATTGCGACATTCCAAGGGCAACCTTCAAAGGTAGTCGTGGGTGGGTTTCAAAGTTCATGCGGCGCAACAATCTATCTGTTCGAAGGCGGACAACAATTTGTCAAAAACTTCAGACAGACTACGCGGAGAAAGTTCTCAACTTCCAGCGCTACATGTTGCACGCGTGCCAAGAGACTTCATATCTGCTATCACAAATAGGCAACGCAGATCAGACTCCCGTGTATTTTGACATGCCCCGTGGCAGCACTATCACAAAGAAAGTAGAGCAAAGTGTGCCACTGAAAAGTACTGGCAATGAAAAATTACGTTCCACTGTAATGCTAGCAGTTACAGCTGACGGAAGAAAGTTGCCGCCTTACATCATCTTTAAGCGGAAAAATATGCCGAAAGGTGTAAAGTTCCCACGAGGTATACACATACGGGTGCAGCCGAAGGGCTGGATGGACATGCAGCTTATGCTAGACTGAGCCAAAACTGTCTGGGGTAGACGACCTAGGGCTCTACTCAAACAGCCTGTTTTACTGGTATTGGACAGCTTTAGGGGACATCTCGTCGAGGAGGTGAAACAACACCTTCAAGAAGAGAAAACCCTACTGCCAGTTATTCCAGGTGGATTAGCGTCAGTACGTAAACCGTTGGACGTATGCATTAACAAGTCATTTAAGGACCATATTCGTCGTTTATGAGTGGTTGGCCAGTGACAGTCACGACCTGACGCCCACTGGCAAGTTGTGCACATGGGTACTGCGCAGCTGGGAGCTGATACCAAATGAACAGGTTGCCAAAAGTTTCAAAAAGACCGGCATTTCGAACGTGCTAGATGAATCGGAAGATGTGCTCAGGCAACAGGAGGCAGAAGATGACTAGAACGAGGCAGATCGTGAAGACACGTCTAGCGGTAACGAGAGTTCCGACACAGAAGAAAGTGATTGATGCTGTGAACATGTGTTCTTATATTTGTTTGATATTTATATAATTTGGCATACTTTTAAATTTTTAGTGTTTTAGTGACTATAGCATTTCCAGTATTTGTTTACACTGTCGCAGTTCAATAATGTCCTACATCAAATTTTGATTAGTTATGCAAAGGTAAGTCAAGTACATTAAAACATTTTACAGCATTTTTTGTTCATAAATTGATCTTGTGTTAGATGTTTAACGGTGATAAACAGCTTTTACCATCAATCCAAATGTGTAAACAGTTACGCAAATAAATTGTTTTGTTTTGGGTATGGTGTTTGTTTACATTTCTCCGTGTCTAACATGGCGGCGGACTTCTAGTAGCGCCAAAAAATACGTGGAACGTATTATTTGTACTATTTATGCAGAGCAAATCAACTGCTCACTATACGTTTGTAACTTTAATGATTTTTTATTGGTTATCATCATATTTACTTCATTTATTATATTTATTAACCACAAAATGAGCAATCTTCGCTTGTAGGCTGCATCTCCAATTCTTACGTCTAAATATTGGTAAAAAATGTGCTGCTTACAATCATGGAAATACGGTACCTATTAATTTTTTGATGATGAGCGTCATCACGTCGGGGGACTGCTAATTAAATAAAATAAAAAAAGAATACAAATGATAAAAGCATGGATTATACGACGACTAACTCTACGTAAGCAAAATTGGCATGTAACAAAACAACAATATCCAATCGTTTTAGTTTACAGACTTGATCAATTTACTCTGAAAATTTCGCAAAATAGACACGTCTGCCCTAACGTGTCTGCCCGTTTGGTTCGCCACATTCTGTGACGCCTCCGCCCCTCTCGCCACATACCACACATTGCACGCGGCTATCAAGCGAACGCCTCTTCTATAATTGGTACAATATCGAAACACTGCATGAACTTAGTAGACGTTGCAAGATTGATGTACAAAACTAAGGTCATACGTACAATTTGAAACTAGAACATAGTTTCTGTTTTTTCTACCTATGTATAACTAATTATACTTCTTCACATAGCGGTCTCCTGACATGACGACGCTATTCCTCAAAATATTAATAGGTACTTTTACTGAATTTAAAAGGCAAAGAGAGAAATTTAATTTATTCACTATTTAGCATTTTTTTTATGCCGGGGGTTAGTTAAAATTTTCAATTTTACTTTTATTTGGTAATTCTTTTCTCTGAAGGTTGTAGCCAGTGCCCCATTGTTATGGGGTTTAATTGCAGTTGTAATTTAGTCTTGTTTTCATTCAAGCAGCGTCATTATTTTTGTTATTAGACTCCAATAAGGAGGTGACAGGTCCAAGTAACTCTGTAGAACACTTTAGATCACCTAATACAATCCCCGGACGGAGCGGCCCAACAAGACAGGGGGCGGCTATCCACGTGACATAAACAAAAATCCTAGAGATAAAGACACTAACTGGGACGTGTAAAATAGTATCAATCATTTCAGTTGAATATTTTGTAATGAAATTTTGCTGCATTCTAATATATCACCATGTGTGCTCATGTAGGTACAGAAATGTCTGTAATTTTAATGTTTTAAACTCTAATAGGAGTAATGCCGCCCTGCATGTGATAAGTTGTCAGCATGGTAATATATTTATCATAATTATAATACTCTAATTATTACATATTGTAACAGCCTCAAGACAGTTTAATATTGAAAGGTAACTCAAGGTAAACGAAGATCATAACGTAAATATTTACTAACGGAATTGAACATACTTTTCTTTTACCCTGAATATGTAATTAGATAATCAATGCTTGCAAATGGTAGGCCTACAGAGATAATCTAAAAGAAACTTATTGCAAAATTTTTTGTAATGGAATGCAGCATACATGAATCACATTCCTCAATAAACTACCGAAAGAAATTATGCTTTGAAAGAATATTGATGAATTCAATATGAAATTGGAGAAATACATAGCCAATAAACAAATTTACTCATTTGAAATTTGTAACTTGCGAATTATTACTCTTCAACCAAGCTCAATTATTCTCAGATCAAAATGCTCAAAATGGGATTCAAATATGGATATAAAATAAATTAATAAACACAAGTTATATACTGTGACACACTAATTAATAAAATTTAAAAAAATACACACCTTAACCCATTAGTCACACGACTTCACAGGTCCACAACCGTCCGAAATCAAAGCTGAAGTTATCTCCTCCCATATTTTCTTTTACTTGACGCAGTGAAAGATTTAGTAAGTTTCCCTGATGTTATTTCTGGATTCTGCTCCATGATCTCAAGCAACATTTTCATTTGTCTCTCGGATTCACGTGATCGTCGAGCAGCCATACTTCTCGCACAAACTAGATTTAGCCTAAAAGATGTTAGTTTATCACGTGCACAACACACTACACCAACCCATTACCTGAAATATTTCACAAAACCCTTACTTTTAAAATTGCAATTTTTTACTAACGAGAGTACGATATATAGCTGTAAGTATTTTTAGAGTTCAGCATATAAGTACCCTATACTTTTCTACGTGAAACTATTTAACATTTCTGTATCTTTATTTTAATATTTTTTATCACATTGTTTGTCTGACCGGACAGATAGGCCATTGAGAAATGTTTGGAGGGGGGAATTGATAACCCGAACTTCGCCGAAGTAGAATGCTTTTCTACGATACCGAATTTAGAATAGCTGAATAGTTAACAATCATGTACAAGCTGAGCTGTTGATAGTTCCGAAAGTTCAAAGTTGGAATCGTTATTGAATCGACATACTACTCGATAAACTTAGAATAAACCAATGAGTGTGCTAACACAGGTCCTGGAAGAGCTAAAATTAGATTGTAACAGAGTTTTTCTACTACTATTACTTTTCATTTGAGTGCATGTGCGCACCAAGTTGAGAGTGCAACAGATACAGAGATATGTTTTGTGCAGGCTGGCATGAGCCAATCAAAAGCCATGCCGTTTAAAACTATAAAACTTTATGTTGTAATTTAAAGTGTAATTATGTTTTTGAAAGCAATATTTTCATTTGAGAGCTTGTTAATATGAGTGTAAAGATTGTAAACACTTATTATATTTAACATCGTTTTAGTTTCCAGTAATGTATATTTTTGCTTGAAATGTTGGTTGGCTGCCAGGGGCGCTGCAGGGAGAGAGCTAGACTTGCTTGGAGAGGTTCACTATTACATTACTCTTGTTGTGTCTGCCGTGACAAACGGACATATCTTTAGGACTCTTGTGGCGGCTGAGGTAGCCAGATAACTGAGAGACGACGAGATGGGGGCAATCATGTCTATAGGGAG
This sequence comes from Medauroidea extradentata, assembly GCA_003012365.1. Lineage (NCBI taxonomy): Eukaryota > Metazoa > Arthropoda > Insecta > Phasmatodea > Phasmatidae > Medauroidea > Medauroidea extradentata. The sequence goes on along the minus strand of PNEQ01067416.1, from coordinate 9,833 downwards.
GCGCAAGTTCGGATGGACTAATTCTGGTAGACGAGCAGAATTGAGTAATACTGTTAGTTTTGTACTCTTTTGTTGCACCTGCATTACGGTTATGTGGCCAAAATGGTAATTTAGTCGTATTTTTCTGGCAGGATACGGACATTAAATAATTTTATAATTTGGACTGGTTCTCTCACCGGAGGGCTACTGGGAAATTTAATATCCCTTTTATAAGTTTTTTAGTTTTCTTTTGGGTTTACCCGCGATGTGTTTGTTCCTCACATTCAGAAAATTGTACTATCAAAATATAACCTACAGTGAAGTTAGGTAAATTTTCCGGCCAGATTACCTCTTTTACTCAGTGGAAGAAGGCGGAATGTTACACACCCGAGTACTCAACTCTATATCCTTACACTTTGGTGCCGTGACCAGGATATGTTGTGCTGAAGAAGGAGCAGCGTCCCTCTTACACTACCGCTTATCATGTCTTGATAATATTGCAAGTAATAACTGAAACAGAACAAGCTTACATTGTATTTTATGTAAAATTGATTAATTTTTAAGTAAATCATCATGTTAGTGTGTGCAATATTTTCAAAAGCTTTCATGCAATATTATTTTTTAGTAGGCGTCAGTTCTCTCTCTCTCTCTTTCTCTGTAACGTAGTATTGTCTTCAGTGAAAAATGTAGAATGTATTCAGACATTTAGCTGCTTGAATGGCACAATAATAATGTGGCGTATGGTTACGAGTGACTTATCCACAAGTCATAACAATGCAGTTATCTGTCTTATAAGGTTGGCCAGATGGTGCAGATGGCACAGTACCATGTCGTGGAAATGACTGTACAGGCTCCTGCACAAGAATTTTATCATGTTATGTAAGGTCTTAAGACTTCCATCATTTTCCACAATGCTGATTCTATTTCCATCAGCAATGCACATCTCATTATCGCTAACAGATGAAAACAAAACACAACAAATCTTTCACAGTATGTGTCACACTCACAAATTACATGCAAAATGTTACAAAAATATTAAATGGAAAGTACTTATGAAAATCTAACTAAAATAAGGTTACCTTAAAAATACTGTATGTTCACTAAACCTCAAGTTTGCTCGTAGAATGTTTTTACATTGTATTGTGACACTTTAATAGCCCATAGGCTAAGAATGTTAACGACTCAAAGGACAATTAATATAGCAATATAATATCAAATTTAAATTCTCACCAACTTAAAACACTGAATTGCATGCAGGTGTTAAGATGTTACCTGCTGATCGACAAAACCTGGTCACCAGACTGAAGTAGTCTACTTTTTACCCCAGCTGGTTACTACATATTTATAAATACCTATTTAATCTGCTATTTCATGTTATTTTAACTGTGTATGAAATATGTGCAGACACACCTAGAAAGTGTGTATGACAAAACCAACTGCACTTTATGTTACTGGACTGAAGTTAGCTCTATCCGCTCCCAGGACGGCGCGAAGCTTGGAGCAAAAAGGGAATATATGTCATTTAGCCTCGCACAGACGAAGAAAACACCACATTTCGTAGCGCTATATATCGTAGGGGGCTTGTCATAGCTTCCCGAAGGTGAAATATACGCACTTTTATAGTGCGTCGACGAAGAAAAAAATTTCTATAAAAAAACTGGCCTTGGTAACACTATAGAGGCTATGTACTATCATTAATATGGTTATGTACTTTAATTAACACCACATTTCGTAGTGCTATATATCGTAGGGGGCTTGTCGTAGCTTCCTGAAGGCGAAATATAAGCACTTTTCGAGTGCGCAGACCAAGAAATAAATTTATATTAAAAAAACTGGCCATAGAAACACTATTAAACTGTCGTCTTTTTAGTAAGCCTATATACTTTATTTAAAACCATATTTTAAATCATACAACATCGTAGGGCACTTGTAATAGCCTCCCGAATACGAGCAGCGCGCACTTTTATAGTGCACCGACGAAGAAAAAAATTTCTATAAAAAAAGTGGCCTTGATAACACTATAGGGGCTATGTACTATCATTAATATGGTTATGTAATTTAATTAACACCACATTTCGTAGCGCTATATATCGTAGGGGGCTTGTCATAGCTTCCCGAAGGCAAAATATATGCACTTTTCGAGTGCGTGGACAAATAAATAAATTTATATTTTAAAAAATGGCCATAGAAACACTATAAAACTACGTCATTTTGTGAATTTGTTTGTATGTAGTGTTTTTGTAAAAAGTTTTTCTCTCCTAACCTCAAATGTTATGTTACATTATGCTACGATTTGATTATTAGTTTACTTAACCTTATGTTTGTCGGTTATCCACTTTAGCGAATATCCAAACATAATGCACGGATCTATTTAAAATTATTTTCAATGAGGGATATATTCCTCTACACTTAATAGTTTGGTCAGGAATACAATTAGTTTTGTGTCTTTTTTTACATGTTTTACGGGGCTACTCCAATCGTAACCTAAAAGTACACGATTACAGTTACGTAGTTCAATATTATTCATAATTTAATAGAAAAATGTTTATTAGGATGAAATTAACCAATGCGTATATTTCATGTTGTGTAATTGGCCTTGGTTTATATATTTTTATTGGCCATGAGAATGTTCCTACTTATAATTCAGTTATTTATTTATTCTCTTTGATATCCTGTTGTTTTAGCAAAATAAAATGTTCAGGATTGTAGGTGTTGTCAATGGTACAGAGATATAGACAATGAAAGAACAGTACAATAGCAAACACTATTAGACTATTACAAATGTTATTTAATTAACAAATACTTAACTGTATATCACCCAAGGTTTCACATTGCCAACCGCCTCCAACCAGAAAAAAAAAATTTTTTTTCATGTGATATGGCGACTGACGTCCTATGTTTATGCAATCCGTTACACTATGTTGAAGTACGTTACATATGTGTACAATCTAAAACCCATTGTTGTTATTTAAATAGTTTTTCTCTTATAACTAAGTTAATAATTTCACATGTTCTGGCTGCAGAGTTAAACTCAAAGCCATCAGTGCTTTTATAAATAACAGTCAAAGTGCAACATCACATTTTGCGTGTTCTCCCTCCGTTTACGAAGACACTGTGGCATCAGGCTCAACAGTACGTACAGTAAGCTGTATTTAGTCAATTATCTTGAAATCTTAACACAATAAGGTACACATTTAATCTATAACACGTAGCATGTTTAGCACGTTCAGGACTCGGGTTCAATTCCCGGCTCCGACCATCCCGATTTCGGTTTTCGATGGTTTCCAGAAATTGTTCTAGCGAATGCTGGGATGGTTCCTTTTAAATAGGCCATGGCCAACTCCTTTCCTAGTTCCTGTCATTTGCAAAGTTGTAACCATCTCTAGTGACCTTGCTCTAAAACACTATAAAATTAATTGTATAATCCGTGGTTTACTTTTTTCCCCATCTGCACCAAAAACAATGTTTAACCAATAGAGAAACTCTTGTAATTGCTATCCTTTGTCAGTGTCCTAAACGAGCTAAACATGCTCCTCACTTTGTGCATCTGGCCTGCATTGATCCAGAAAACTTTTACTCATACTACAACACAAGAAAAGACAAACAGAAAACAGGAACAAGAAAAATGCAACAAAGGAATAATTATTAGAATTCCTAAAGCATTTAGCCACTAAATAATAGGTACCAACACTAAAAAAAGCAACGGTTTTATGCAAATAATGAAAGGAACCGTACAGCAGATAAAATATAGTTGCCAATAACCTGGGGTACCAACTAGCGGAAAACCTGTTCAACAGAGTTTGTACTTAAGGTTCCATTGTATTTTGCTTTATTCCTACTGACAGGACAGTTTGTCATAAATCTGGTTAATTTTTTTGCCGATGACAACACATATTGCAGCTGTAATGAATGTGTGCAAAAATTTGTATTTAAAATGTTACAATAAAATTGTTAACTTTAGATTTACTTTGGACGGTTTCAAATCCATGTATTTGTTATATTTGTGAGTTTGATTACGTTTATAAAAACATCAATACATACAATTGGATAAAAGTTGAAACAGAGATAAACTGATTTACATGATATTACGGCATAAGTTAACAGTGGTGTCAATAATAACACAGCATAAAAATCAACATAAAGTATGACTAATGATGGAATCACATAGGCACCACAGAGCAACAAAACAAAAGTGAAGCAACATTAAAAATTAAGATTATTGAAAGCACCACAATACTTTGTCAGCTGTATAATAAATATGAAAAAATATTAGCTACAAAATACAGTAAAGTTTCATTATAACAAACACGGATAAAGTTTTACTTTTTGTTCTTTATACTGAAATTTCTTTGTAATGAAAGTAAAAAATTTTGACACAAAATGCAAGCTGCTTTAAATTATTACCAAGTTTAGTTAGTTTAGTTGCAATAAAACACATTTATTCAAAAATTTACAACAAACTTAGTGAACTATTATTTGACCATGTTTGAAAAGATAAGAATATGTACGCTCTTTAACAGTACAACATCGCTGCACAAGCAAGATTATGGCACTTTCTTAAAAAAATTTGATATTTTGGTTTGTTTATTGTTGCTTACACAAGTTTGCTGCACAAACTGTTCAATGTTGTGCAATGACTGCACGACATGTTCGGGGACATTATCAGTTTTTTAAATAAATTTGGTAAGTTTTTCAACACACATTACTGCTTCTTTCGAAGTGATGCCTTCTTCTTCTATGTCGTCGTCATCTGAAGAGTCGTCGTCTGCTGCAGCCTGCTGGTGAACTTGGTTTGAAGTGGTGTTGTCTCAACATCAGTGTTGACAGAGACGTACTCGGCAAATGAAATGTTGCTGTCGAACTGCAAGGTTTTAGCTGCATCTTGCCACAGATCAGCAGGAATGTCTTCACAGTCTGGTGCAGCAGCAGTGTCACTAGCTGAACTGGTACTGGCCTGATCTTGAGTCGAACTGACACTGTTGCTTCCCTCTTCACCTGCACACACATTTACTATGCCAGATTTTCTCCAACAGTTAGCAATTGTTTCCTTTTTCTTATTCCACCAACCACCAGTTATGAGCTGAATGGCTTGGCGAACATCAATGTTGGTGGACAGATTTAGTCGAATGTTGATGAGAATTCGTTCTACAAGACGCTTTCGAAAATGCACTTTGGCATTTTGAATAATGCCTTGATCTAGAGTCTGTAGAACAGCAGTGCAGTTTGGTGGTAGGAATTCGAGTCTGATGTTTTCCAGCCGTACATCAACAACATGGGCGGCGCAGTTGTCCAGCAACAAAAGAATTTTTTTCAACTTCTTCTGCATTTCCTTGTCTGTCTGAACAAGCCATTTAGAAAAAATGTCCCTGGACATCCATGCTCTTTTATTATTAGGGTAATCCGCTGGAAGAGAAGTAACTGCTTTGAAGCACCTTGGTTTGCTAGACTTCCCAATCACCAAGGGTCATAGTTTCATGGTTCCAGTGGAGTTACAACAAAAGAGCACAGATAACCTCTCTTTTGATTTTTTTCCTCCTGTACATTTCTCACCTTCGTACGACATTGTTTTATTGGGTAGGAGCTTATAAAAATATGCTGTTTCGTCAGCATTGAATACATCGTCAGGGGAGTAGGAATCCAAAATGGAATGTAGTTTATCAACCTTCCACTTTTCAGCAGCTGCTACATCTGCATCTCGTTCCCCACCCGAGACAATGTTCCACGAAATTCCGTATCGGTCGCGAAAGCGATGAAGCCAACCTGAACTCGCTTGGAAATCTGTAACACACATGAGGAATGCAAAGTCCTTTGCTTTCGCCTGCAGCATGGGGTCCGTGATAGGCACATTTTTTTCGCGTGTATCCTTGAACCATGTGTTTAGTGCCTCTTCAAGAGCCTGGTTATCACCCAAACGAAGTCTTTTGCGGTCTGTACATAAAGACGATTGTTCGTACAGCTTGGCAATCTTTTCCCGATCCTTTATTATTGTCGATAACGTCGAAGGCGCCAAAAAAAACATCCTTGCCACATCTGATTTCTTACAGCCTTTATCCACTTCCTTTAAAATGTCCATTTTTTCTTTTAACGAAAATTGTTTTCGTTTATTTTTTGAAGCAACATCCATATTGAAATTAACAATTAACATTCACTACGAATAGGTAGATGTAACCTAAACATCTGAAAATGCACGTAGCATACAAAGCACTGGCAGTCACGCAAGTTATATACAAAAACCTTAACTACACGCCGCACTAGCTCTTCCAAATACGTTCTGCCAATCCCACACACCACTTCGGTTCTGCCGTGTATGTTCAACCTATCGTCTCTTCGCATTTGTATTGATCCGGAGTGGCTGTTGTAACTGAATGCCATGCCCCTGTGCTACGGGTGCCATGTTGTGAAACCTTAGCACGCCGCAGGCTGTTTTTGTACGTGATTGCATCTGCTAAATTGAAACTTTACTTTCAAGTGCGAAATCGGTAGACGGTCAATAAATGCAATAACCTTAAGTAAGTTTAGCGACTTTAATTACTGTACAGTATTAACTACGGTAATTCTCTTAAAGCGGCATTAAGACGTCTGGAAACAACTTGTACTGTACTGTACACTACCAACGATTGGGGAAGATGTTATAAGATGGAAGAGCCGCTGTTCATTGGTTCGTTCGTCCTGAGTTTACATTGGCAGTTGAGTTGGAGCCGAAGAGTCCATAACGGGGAAAATAATTAAAAACAACAAGCATGTGTTATTTTTGCTTATTTAGTGAGTACCAACTATAAATTTTACCGTTTTCTGTAGTTCTGCATGATATTTTTTTTTACCCGTCAAAATGATTCGTTGTACTGAAATATAGACGTGCATTTCATTCGGTAAATTGAAAGTTGCTTTGTTTACTCCCATGGTGGTGTTGGAGGGGAATTCAAATATGTTCGTAGTAATGAAATATTCGAAAAATCTGAAGTTCGCTGTAACGGGATTTCACTGTACTCACACATTTTTGGCACCTTCTTCTAAGTGTCTTCCATGTATCTCTTGCTTGTCTCTTGTTGATGAAATGGACTCGGGTTCACTCTGTGGAGGTAGTGTGGAAACATGTGACGAAAGTCACTATATTAATTACTCCTAACCAGATAAAATAATTCAAATTAAAAACAAAGCAATTATTAACATAACTGATGAAACATCTTCATGACAAAACCCAATATGACATCATTCCGTTACGCTAAAATCTGACAAGTAATTTTTCCTTATAAAAGATTACGATGGGGTTTTATTTTTTTTTATTAGGATAAGGTATTCATTGCAGGCCATTTACTATTTAGTTCATATCATATACATCAACTAACATGACATCTTGCGTTCAAAGAGGAGTGTGCGTGACGTGCGACCGGAGTACGGATTTGCATGTTCAACACACAATCAGTGGAATGTGGTGTATACTAAAGTAATGGTATACAGGAGTCAGTTTAATAATTAAAGGTGTTACTTTCCCGGGTGTACTTTGGACGCTCATCATCTAAAAGTGCACCAGTTGACCATGTGTCTTGACTTCTCACATAGAGGCCTAAATGCTCGGTTATGCCTGAGTGTTAGACTGCTGAGAGTGTACTGCAGTGTGATTCATTTTCCCTTGTTATTTGCAAGTCTTTATTACAATGCCTCTACATATTAAGTGGTTTTTTTATAGCATGCTGTGTGAAACTATGAACATTAAGAGTTCCAGACACTTTATATTCTATGGAGGTCAATCTTACATTGCTAGTAAGCACTGCACATTACACTATCTTACGTAAGTATCTGGTTGCTGCTTTGGACTCTGGGTTAACATCCCTCAGAAAGATAATGTTGCAAATATAATTACATCAACAATAAAGAAAGTAAAATCAAATACCTACTGTAGTAACAAGCAATCAATAAGGGATGGTAACACCTATTTTGATGGGAACATTTTTAAGTGCCGTTTATATGTACAGCAATAACATAGTTTTGAAGTATCAGCAACTTCATCTGGAAATTATTAAAACATGCAACATGATATACATAAGCTTAAGCTCCACGAATACAAATTTCCAGAATTTTTTCTCAATTTCCATGATTTACATCCGAACATTTCTTAAATTCCCTGACTTTTCTCTTTCTTTCTGTAACCGTAGCAACTGTAAGTAACTACATACAATTTCAGACCAACGCAAACAGACTGGCACTACTGGTGAGGCCCAATAGTTGTAAAATCAATAAAGGTGACATTTTTATACAAATTAGTTATTACATGTAACTCAATAGTAAACTCTCACAAATCCGGGGGTCTCAGGGATTTGTGACCTTCGGATTTCTGAAAACCACGGATTTTTGAAATACTGTACTTTCCATAACAAAAATCTGCAAAATTTAAAAAAAAAAAGTTTAATATACTGTAAGTCCCAGATTTACGTAGTCCTGATAAACGTCATGGTTTTTAGGAACGTATTTCCCAACGTAAATTGAGGACTAAGCCCGTGCTACATTGACAGTAAAGTAGCCATATAAAAATAACCGTAACCGCACCGTAAGAAATAGACAGGTTTCTATCCCTGTTACGGTCTTACGGCGGCTAAGTAGCGGTACGGTGTGTTGTAGCATGCATCTCTCAAATGTGTTTGTTCAATTTTTACGGTTATTTCTTACGGTGAATCTAGCACGGCCTTTACAGGTATAAGCCAACGCTGTTTGAAATAAAATAATTTATAAAAACAGCACCTCGAACACGTTTGGCAATACTGGCCGGCCGGCTCTGGGAAAGGAGAAGCCGGCTGCGAGCCGTCAAGTCGTAAACAACTTGTCATTGTCACAGAGCGGCAGAAACAGCGATTACTATGTATTTCCTCCTCCACCAGTGTGCCGGCGAAGCAAACTACAGAGCACATAGCAAGACCTTAAATTTTACTTACCGCAATCATTGATTATTCCAAACAAGGCACGAAAAAATAAACGTTTAACACTACGCACAGATTAATAATATTTATACACGTTTACGCCAAATAGCTTGCACACACTTTAAACTAAGGAAACACACAAAAAGTAGACTTTAATTATTTCTAGAGTTGTAATTAACAGCACACGAGGTTGAAGCAGTCGGCTCACTCTGTTGCTGTGTCGATAGTCCCACCACGTGAGTGAGGATGTCTGTTTGATGGCCTGTCTTCTTTTGTGAAGGAAGGTAGAATACAGGATATGGCATTGCATTACGTCCGACACAGGGTAACAGTCTTTTTTGCTTTCTGAAAATTTCATTAGCGTGTCCCAAACAGCAGCAGCCGCACTCCACGTAACATCTGCTTTGACACTATCGTTATCTTCGTCTCCACTACCTTTCTTTTTACCGTTTTAACGAAAACCATTTGTACAGTGCACTGTCCAAATCCTGTAGTTTGGCCATTTTGAGTGTTTTTCGATCATGAAATCCTTTCTCCGACTTGCTGTTCGACATAAACATTTTAAGTTTGGCGCTACTATTTTTAATGCCGTATACAGTTGTCTCGCTGATGCCATACTCTTCCTTGATTGCAGAAATCTTTACACCCCGCTCCAATTTCTTGCAAATCTCGAACTTGTGTTTTAGTGTTAACGTTGCGTGCTTCTTTTTTCTTACCGGCGCCATTCTCACAACAGACAACACTAAAGGCGGATTCACAATGCCCCGACGAACCCGACACAGCAGCCCCGACACAGCAAAATCTGACGAACAACCAATAAAAATCAAGCACCAGCCCGACAGAACTACTACCCCGACAGCCCGACGCGAGTAGGTTCTATTTCTAATTTTTGCTGCGTCGGGCCTTGCAGGGAAAAGAAATGCAACATTGAAAAACCAAATT